>KZ806888.1:693082-720382 GCA_000696205.2 Oncopeltus fasciatus
AAAAAAAAAAAAAAAAAAAAAAAAAAAAAAAAAAAAAAAAAAAAAAAAAAAAAAAAGATTTAGCAGAAATTGGTTAATTTTCGCATCCCTCAAGTCATAAATGTGTAACCTACAAACACTGGAATGTTATATAATATAATAGGCAATGTGCATATTCCCCCTCTCTCTTTCCGATATGCGCAATCTATTCCAATATATTATACAATTCACATCTATTTGTGCGGTCTTATCTGTGTCACGTAGGATCTTTGGCATCTTGGATCTATAATAAAGATAATTCAGCAGTGTTATCTAAAATCCATATGGTCAACAAAGTCTTTTCATTTGTCGTATTTCACGAGAGAGGAACATATGTGTGCTTCAAGGCTGAAGAAATCTGTATTGGGCGTGATAAAGTTCTTGGAGTTACCTTCAAAAGGAAGAAGATACGAAAAAATGACCGTTTCATACACAGCTCAAGTTTCCTCTTGCAGGCGATTCGGATGCTTCTGGAAGCTGCTCTTCAGGTATCCTCTTCAGTTCAGTATCCGAAAGTACCATTTTAGATGCCTCCTAGAGGTAGTCGACCACAGCCGAATGGAATCGGTGCGAGAGGCAGTTCGCCTCACGCAACTTGAGATCTCCAGAGCTTGGCTGTAGTTAAGATAAACACTACAACTTTGAGATGAATTATACCCCTTGTGTACCCTAACCCCCTTCAATAATTCCCTGTGGATTGGAAAGGGAGACCACACTTTTGATATTTTATTACAATCAAATGTCATAAAAATTTATTTTTATTTTCCTAACAGAAAATAAACTTCTGTAATATACCAGGAAAATCAAAAAATCACTCCCTCAGACTTTGTTATTTTACGTTAAGGAAAGAAGAATCGGAAAATCGAATAACAAATTTGTTCACCATAAACGAAATTTAGTACATCGTTTCTATCCGTTCCGACAATGTTTCTCGTTATCCAAATTAAAGTATACCCAATACTGCTAGAGGAGAATTTAGGTTTTCACGGTCTCCTACTAAGAGCAAAATTCTTTCGAAATACTTTTGGATTAATGCTTTTGAAGGATTTATAAAACACTCTGCTAATTACAAGTTTTTCTTATTTTCAGAGTTTTAAAAGTAATTTACAATATTGTCTGTGTTTAAAATACTCAATATTAAATGAGGAAATGTAGCTTATTTTGAAGATCTAGTAGCGCTAGGATGTGATTCTCATGGCGTTTTTGAAATTTCAGCTAAGTTAAAATTATCATACCTTTTGTAATCCGTCTTCATTGGTTTCTGTTGGCGAGCGCTTTCGGACATTGTCCATCCTCGTACATGAATACATGTGTTCACTGTCACTGTCTGTATTCAACTGCGTTTGTGTTCTGGAAATTTTTGAAGGGGGTTTGGGTACACAAGGGGTGTAATTCATCTCAAAGTTGTAGTGTTTATCTTAACTCCAGTCGAGCTCTGTTGATATTTGATATGCTTTGTCAGTTAACTTAATTTAACATTTTGATTTTATAAGTATGTTTTACCGAACTCTTCAAGAAAATCTCTGCAGGGAGTTAATTGAGGGTTGAAAGCTTTGCCAAAGGGCTACACCTATCAGCCTGGGTTATGTGCCCTTTTGGTAATAATGCTTTACACTATTGGTTCTTTTAATTCCCGTCCTGTCTTCAACAGTAATCCTCTAAAGAAATGGTTTGTATCGGGAATCTGATTAATTGCTATTCCCATGTTTTTGCGTAACTGTACTCAAAACATAATCTGCTATGGTAAAATTACAACGGAAGCTACTGAATTGGTTTTAATGGTTCTTGAAATATGTGATGCGCTTGAAGTCAGGATGCNATTTTATTTGGTTGTGGTTTTTTATCCCACGTAAATTTTAAACAATTAATGGGAGGGAATAGAATAAAAAATCTAACTGTCCCAACCAGGAATCGAACCTGGATCTCCTGCTATCCGGGCCGGTGCACTTGCCAATTCCGATTCTTGGCTGGGACAGTTAGATTTTTTTTCTATTCCCTCTCATTCATTGTTTAAAAAAATAAATGATATTGTCTTTCTGCCAATTTGTTTTAAGAGATTTTCGGAAATCAAATTATTCATTTGGTACTATTTTAAAAATTTCAATGGATCTTCACAGATTCCTCATTGGTGATGTAAAAAATAAGGTCCGTTGAAATGTATATCTGTGCTTGTGCGTGCGTATGTATGAGGTTATACCTGTGTAGGCGGTCTATAATAATAGGAGGGGGAGGTGAGGTTTATGACTGAGGAGGGCGACTAAAATTTAAATTAGTAGTTTCGTTATTATCAGCGATAAAAAATAAATGTATACAACCAAATAGGTGTAAAATGTTATTTTACATACTTTTATATTCCGTAAGATTTTTATTTAAAAAATGTTTATTAACAAATATTATATTTACGAAAGTAGCTACGATAGGTGTGCATTTCTCCACTCTCTTTTCCCTGCCAATCTAAAGCCAAATTTAGTGGACATACATTTTACACTCGCTGTTCTCCACTTTTTGAATTCAATTTCGTCATTTACTCTTATTTATATTTACCTATCTTTAATGCGAAATGCGCTTAGATAGATCACGCTGCTCCTGCTAGACGCACTTTTTTACTTTTCGGCCTGTTTTACTTACATTTACCTGTTTGAACGAAACAAATGGACACTATTTGACAGGAAGATAATATCTTTTATTATGTATAATAAATAATCTTATAATTTCACCAAAGTTATATGCAATTTTATATTGAATAACATTTAAGACAAATATAAAAACATATTATTAATAGATCGATTGTGAAAAGATGGAAGGATGTAATTATTATTAATAACGGGTTATTGGCAATGCTCTGAATATGGGATTAGAAAAAGAAAGTAAGCCCCTCTTAACGAGAAAGTAAATTTATTTTTGTAAATCATGGAACTACAGCCAACGAGAATGATCACAACCATTCTCTTATCCATTGCGGATATATAAGAAAGCAGACAGATTTGGAATAATTTGTAGCGATTTTTTTCTTATTTTCCAACAAGGAGAAAATACCCTTCAGTTCGTGGCTGCTGAAATATCATAATAATGCATAATGTCTTTGAATCGAAGGCTTCACACTCAGGGGTCTGGTTCACCAGTGGGAGCGCATTCCTCCCTACTTCATGTAATTTTGTTCGTACTATCTATTCTCCCTGCGAAAAGAGCTAGAAATTGCATGGAGGTTGGAAGGATGAGATGATCTCTATGACGTAGGATTTGTGTGTTCCCAGATGGAAGGGCAGTATTTACAAGCTGCTCTGGCCGAATCTGATGGTCTATGTTATGATGTACGCTACCCTTAGCTTTACCTACAGGTTCTTCCTCTCCGAAAAGACTAAAACGTGAGTATATGATATCACATTTCATCATTATCAGCCATTTTTCCATATCTTATATCTAAACTATTTTATTAAATTACTTATCCAATTTTCTCATAGTATGTTACCTTTAAAAAAAAAAATATTAGATACTTAAATATACTTATAAAAAAAATCCTATTTATTGCAGTTAATGTTATTAATTCACTCAATTATAGAAGTATTTAATCTGTTGTTCTGTAATATTCTTTCTCTATAGAAACAGCATGAAACAATGGTGTGGCGAACTGTATCCTCCAGACACAAAACAGAGTTCATTGATTCATATTCACCATATCAGTAATAAGTTAGTCAAATGAAGAATAATTAAAAATTATTCAAAAAATTATCTTAAATAATTGAAGGTCTTGTCAGTTTGATCAGATGCCCTCAGGAAACTCAAGCTATTTTGATAGGTAAAGTGATGAGACTTAAAATTTCAATCGAACTTAACTATCAATCCTGCATTGTAGATGCTAAAAAATACGGTTCATTTATACATGAATCTTCGGGCGTGCATTCTGCTGAAAATTATATTTTGTTAATTACTCTTATTTATATCCATCTTAAGACCATTGGGCGATTGGGATTTCCCTAATCCTCTTATTTTTGGCAATTGATGCCAGGTCTTAAAGTGGCTTTGAGAATGTGGATACAGGCGCACTCTCTCGTCTTCAGTTGCAAATCTGAAGCCGTGTCGGGAACTTGTTTAATCGCTTGAAATTGGAAAAGTCATTAAAACTCATTAAATCTGAGCATGCCATGCTATGGGAAGAGGAGACTGTGGTTCTGAACAAGATGCTCTGTGATAATTAATTCTAAGATTTAGTGGCGTAGTACACTTTCCTTCGTAAAAAGCAGGACAAAATTTGCATTGAAGCAGGTATACACAATTTTTGGATGTGCATGTTGATAAGGATTGGATCTTATATGTTAAGTGGATGTTGACAATAGAGAACGTGTTGCCAGTTTTTATAATTGGACAGGATAAGCATCTGCTTTTGTTTTTTACAAGGCCAAGTACATTGTTTTGGTGAATTTGTGATGGTTTTGGAAGACAGTCTTTTTCTGTTTAGTACATCTTGAAGGTTGAAGGCTTTCCTGTACGTAATGTCATATTTTTGTGGTAGTAGGGAGATAGTGGATGGATTGTTCTGAATAATAGAGAGGGCTTCATGTATGTTGGTCTTTATACCTTCTACCCAGAGGAAATATTCAGTAACCAGGTTAGGAGATTGGGCATTAGGATATTTAGGTTTAGGATGGAAGGTTCGGTTTGAAGGAAGGATTTTTCTCTTGAGGAGTTGGGGTGGATAATCCCTTTGAAGAAAAGATTCTTTTAAGGATCCTAAGTAATTCTCTAATGTTTCTTGAGAATTACAGATGCGGTGGCCCCAAGAGGAGAAAGAGTAAGGTAAGGGCCTCTTGGTGTGTGGAGGGTGGCAGATGGAATAATGTAAATACTGCTGTTGGTTAGTGGGCTTGATGTGAACACCAGTGACGAAGTGGTTGTCTACTAGTTATATATTAACATCCAGAAAAGTGGCTTCGTCTTTAGATATATTCCATGTGAACTTTATGGAAAAAGCCTTATTAAGGTCCTCTAGGAATGTGGATAGGGAGTCCCTGGGTCCAAATCATAAAAATATCATTCAGATATCTTTTCCAGACGAGGGGTTGCAAAGGCGGGAGGCCAGGAACATTTGTTCACGTTGGCCCATGTATAAACTGGTTATAAAAGAAGGGGCCATTTTAGTATCCATCGCTGTACCTCCAATTCGTAAATAGGTATCACAATTAAAGATGAAGACGTTTTTGGTCAAGACTAGTTTTGCAAGACCAATTAGAAACTCATTGGAGGGGGCACTGAGTGGAGGCCGCTGGTCAAGAAAATATTTGAGGGACTCAAGCCCTTCGGGAGTGGGAATTGATGTGTACGACGAAGTTAAGGTAATTAATAAAATTAACTTTGAAGGAGGCAAGGACAAACCATTCAATATTTTTTTTAAATGGAAGGTGTCTTTAATATATGAAGGAAGGGCTGAGGATAGTGGCTGCAGGTGATGTTCAACAAAGGAAGATATTCTTTCTCCCGAGGATCCTATACCTGACACAATTGGCCCCCCGGGATTTCCGAGCTTATGTATTTTTGGTAAAAGGTATAAATGGGAAATGACAGGTCAAGGAGGACAGAGTTCTTTGATGCCCCTGTCGGTAAGCCCTTCTTTCGGGCCGTTGGTAGTTAGATATTCTTGGATTTCCTTTGAAAATTCCGAAGTGGGGTCTTCCGAGAGGTCTTGGACTTCCACAGTACTACCTTTATCGGCGTGGATAATAATGATGTTCTTATTTTGCTTAAGAGATTTTATAGATGAAATCTAATTAGGGCGAAGATTATTTTTTGGTTTAAGACCATTTAGAAATTTTGGGTCAGACACATTGCTGAGAAGAAGTTTTGAGAATACTTTTACGGGATGGTTAGGTTGTAGTGGAGGGGGCTCCAGAGTGAGGGAGATTTAAAAGGGGAAAGCGGTTCTGAGAGCGGAGTTTCGCAAATTGGCGGCGGGGTTTCGTTTTGGGACCAATAGTGTCGCCATTTAATATTCCTCGTCAAGTTTACCACGTGAGAAAGAATGTTAGCATGATTAACTTTTGGAGTGGGGGAAAAGGATAAACCTTTGCTTAATAGTGAAATTTCACATTCATTAAGCTACGTGGACGAGAAATTCAATACCGGGTTTCTGGGTGGTGATGGGGTCCTGCAGGCCTGGGTTTGGGTTGGCGTTTGGAGTAAACGGGATTCATGGTGGGGACTGGGAGGTTGAAGATTGCTGTCAGGTCTTTTATTTTATTGACTTTTGAGATTTTTTTAAGTAATAAATTACACACGTATAAAAAATTGATTTTAGATGCAAATTTAATTGGGTTTTATCTGTTAGCTTTTTGTTATAGTTTTTAAATGTTTTAAATTAACTCTCAGCTCAGATAATGGGAATCGTATATATTGCGCTAAGCTATACTAAATAAGTGTTAATTTAGTTGTGGTGTATTATCCCACATAGGTTTTAAACAAATAATGTGAGGGAATAGAAATAAAAATTTATCTGTCGAACCTGGATCTCTTGCGAGAGCCTAACCTACGAGAAAGACGAATACATAGTTATATGCTCGAAGGAGCTAAAATTGTCTAGCTATTTATCGACTCTTCATTATTTATTTTCATTTATAAATACGAGGGCGTGTCAATAAGTGCGTGACTTTTTAAATGAAACAAAAGTTTTTTGATAAAAAGTAATTTTATTTTTCAACATAGTCTCCTTTGAGCTCTATACACTTCGTCCAACGTTTCTCCAATTTTTTTATCCTTTCCAAAAAATAAGATTTCTCGAGCTCCTCAAAATATGTATTTGTTTGTGAGATGATTTCATCGTTGGAATAAAATCTCTTTCCGCCAAGCCATTTCTTAAGGTTCGGAAACAAGAAATAGTCACTCGGGGCTAAATCCGGAGAATACGGCGGATGAGGGAGCAATTCATAGCGTAATTCTTGAAATTTTGCCATGGAAACAACACACGTATGGACTCTTGCATTGTCTTGATGGAAAAGAACTTTTTTCTTGGCCAAATGCGGTCGTTTTTTCTTTAAATCCTCATTAAATCGGTCCAATAAGTTGGTATAATATTCGCCATTGATTGTTCTTCCCTTCTGAAGGTAATCTATGTGGATTACACCGCGTGCATCCCAGAAAACAGTAGCCATGACTTTATTGGCTGACAAACCCACTTTGGCCTTCTTCGGCGCTGATTCACCCGGCAAAACCCACTGTTTTGACTGCTGCTTGGTCTCTGGCGTGTTGTGGTGTATCCATGTTTCGTCCACTGTTACAAATCGGCGCAAAAACTCGTCCTTGTTGCGGTTGAACAACGCCAAACATTCGATCGAAGTTGTCACACGATTGCGTTTATGGTCGATTGTTAGCAAACGCGGCACCCATCTTGCGGATAGCTTTTTTATACCCAAGTGATCATTCAAAATCGAAACCACTGACCCATGTGATATGCCTATGGCTTCCACAATCTCCCGCACTTTCAATCTCCGATCGGCCAACACCATATCGTGAATTTTTTCAATTGTTTCGGGTGTAGCGACTTCTACTGGTCGTCCAGAACGTTCGGCATCGATCGTGCTTGTACGGCCACAACGAAATTCTGTAAACCACTTTTTTACCATTGATATCGATGGTGCAGAGTCCCCATAGTATTTATCAAGCTTAGCCTTTGTTTCAGTGATGGTTTTTTCCCGCAAAAAATAATGCTTGATGAGCTCATGAAATTCACTTTTCTCTATTTTCTCCACAATTCACGAAGTTGTTTGTCTTTAGAGACTGTCAAACACAAACTAAAAGACCCAGCGTGTTCAAACTTTTACAGGAGTCTGCTGATATGGTAGATGCTTGTTGACAGGAGCAGTGTTGTCAACCTAATTATAAGGCGGGAAATTCAAAAATTCACGCACTTAATGACCCTCCCTCGAATTAATTTAATTGTGGTGCATTATCCCACATAAATTTTAAGCAATTAATGTGAGGGAATAGAATAAAATATCTAAAATATCTGTTCTGGCTGGGACAGATACATTTTTTACATTTTTTATTCTATTCCCTCGCATTAATTGTTTATATTAAATAAGTTTTTTTTTTTTTTTTTTTTTTTTCACCGCCTCAATTTTTCTTATGCACAAGAGCTGTTCTTTCTGTTGTAAAATCTTTCAGGGTGTTTGAAAGGTTGTCTCTCCACTGTCAGACCTACAGTGATCTGATCCCTGTCTCGTTCGTCCTTGGTTTTTATGTGTCGATTGTGATCAAGCGTTGGTGGGACCAATACCTCACCATCCCTTGGCCTGATGCACTCGCGGTCTACGTTTCCAGCTTCATGTCCGGCCAGGTAAGGTAAGTGACATCTCCCAGGATGCATCTCATCCTTAAATATCTAGAAAATCATACAAACGTGTTAAAAACCTTTATTAATCATTACGGTTCCAAATGTATTAACTATTTCATTTCTCAATTTCTTCCACTAAAGACAAACTTGGCTGTTAAATGCGATATTTATGAATATTATTGTAAAAGAAAGAGCTCCTTAAAAAAGTGAGATTAATATTAATTTTAGACGATTACACACTTTTTAAACTTTGCCCTTTTTGGTAGATATATTTAGCAAACAATAGGTTATATTTAAATGAATTTCATAGTAGAACCATATTTACGTTCACTGAATCATTTGGTGAGCGTAACTTTGCTTGGACAGGAAGATCGAGCAAGGCTGATGAGAAGGACTATCATGCGCTATGCGAATCTCTCTCTCCTACTCGTCCTGAGGATGATCTCCCCGGCGGTGAAGAAGCGGTTCCCGACGCTGGAGCATCTTGTCGAAGCAGGCTTCCTTCTGAAGAACGAGAGGAATATTTTCGAGAGTCTGGACACCAAGTCTCCCCACCCCAAGTACTGGCTTCCTCTGGTATGGGCGGCGGCGGTCGCCAGGCGCGCTAGGAGGGAAGGCAAGGTACAAATCATCGATACGGCTAATTAATTGTCTTTCAACCAATGGTATTTTTTTCTATAAAAAACCTATTACTTTATTATATACTCTTGGGAGCTAAAGCAACACTTCTTTATTAATATCAATAATTTATGTGAACAAGATGAGTTGTAGATCATTCTCTATGAAGTCTTTCGTTTTCTCCAACATTTATTAAAATGACAAAATTTAAAGAAAAGTTTCAAAAAGAATTTAACTACGGCGGGTCTGGAACCCACATTTTCTGATTACTAGCCAGAATATATTAGCCATCTAAGCATTACTTAATATTATATTGTAGAACAAAAATGTTTGGAAATTGTAGTTTGCACCTCTCGCATTCCAAAAACATTATAATAACTTTAAAACTAATAAAGCTATGACCATTAAAAATTTTGGTATTTTTTTAAACCCCCTTCCTCTCGTATGATATTTAAAAAAAAAAGAATTTCCTTAGCGGTGTGCAATAGAAAGCTTAAACTTCAAATTTGGTTCCTAAATTTGAAAAACATGAATATTCGGCCAATCTTTGAACTTTCATGTTTAAATATATTCCTTAATATTAAAATTAAAATATTAAAAATTACATTTTAAACTAATTATTTTCTATGATTTTCTCTTAACTCAAAGAGGAACTAAGGATATTCACGATTTTTTAAAATGCCTTCAGCCAATCTCTCCCCTTTTTCTCTCCATCAATTTCATCCTTTAAGTTTTCATTCAATGGTTTGAAAAATAAAAAATAAAGCTTAAATACCGATTTTTGCTTTACTCTAAAAGCATGGGTACTAGAGATTTCCTGAGAGGACATTCGCTAATAAATGCAAGAGAGACACTTACTCTTTGTTTGACAGTTACTCGTTATTTTGGCCACTGTTTGCAGGTGCCCGATGACTTTGCCCTGAAAACCCTCATCGATGAGATTGTGAAGTTCAGAGGGGGCTGTGGAGGACTCCTCAACTACGACTGGATAAGCATCCCATTGGTCTACACGCAGGTTCTACCACAATCTGTATATATTTTTATTTTTCAAATTTTAACTGCATAAGTGTACAAAAAAAAGAAAAAGAATCGAGAGTATCAATAAGTAGCCATGGGGATAAAAGAAGAATGGGAAAAGTAAAATAAGAAACAATACAAATTAGAAATTTTCAAAAATAAGCTTTTAGATGTTAAAAATTAGGTAAGTAAATCTGTTTAATATTTACTTATCACCATTTTCTTGGAGAAACAAAGAGAAAAAATGTTTTTTTAATTTTATTTTGTATGGGAAAATTAAGGGTTCTTCTCCCAGTAGAAAAAGTTACCTAGTCATGTTAACAATTTTATATTTTTCTTTAATATTCATTTAGTATATGAAGCAAGTACGAGTAATTTTTTAAATAATATTAAATTGTATTGGTGCAACTTTTCTCATGCTCTTTAATGCTGATATTAAACATTCAAGAATTCTGAGTCAGTCTTAGTCAATAACTGAAGTGCCAGAGGATTGCTGGACTTTATCTAAGAATTAGCTGTTTCTCTTAGTTCTTTCAAGAGTAATCTTCTCGCTTATACACTTGGATTGAGTATGAAAAGATGAACATGATAGGGGACTTCGGTAATAAGAGCTTAAAATCCCTAATAAATTTTCAATTCTCACATCATATTTAAAAGTATAGTATTTAAATCTCCTTGAGAGATTGAGCAGTTTCTATCATCCCTATAATCAAAATATGCATGTGCATCTCTTTTTATGTGTGAAAGCACTGATTAAAATAGCTTTAGTTGTTCCCGTGAACTTATGGAATTGGTGTGAACAATTTTTGCTGTGTGACCTTTAATTTTTACTATTATAGAATTCATTAAATATGGGTTTTGAAAATTTTCTTCCTTGGCTCTATTGTAAAATCTAGTAACTAGTAAGTCTGAAAGTTTTAAAAATCTAGCTAGTAATTTGCAAAATACTCTTGAGAATTTTGAGTAAATGTCTAAACCTTCTTACTTTAATGAAGGATGTGTTAAGTAGATTATATCTGTCCTAACAAAGTTACTTGCCCACTTAAGAACTGCACTATCTCATACACAACTTATTTATAATCTCACTTAAGAGTCATCTGAATACCCACAGCTTTCCATAACAACATATTGTTCAAACTTTAATAATTATTGAGAAGTTTAGACTATGGTTGGATTCAAACCCGCATTTTCTGACCACTAGCCAAAAATATTTGCCAAAAATGACCTTTGCACTACCTGGGCCCTCATTCTGCCTTTATCTGAATTAATTCGCCACAACCTGTAATAGGTGGACTGAAAGCTATAACTCTCATGGAGGCCCATATCGGAAGTATGTAGGAAACTAATATTGTAATATTAGTAATTAATTTACAATTATTATTTTTAAAGAAAGAAAATGACGAAGTAGGATTAGTACAGAGGTCAGCACGTCTTCTTAAGATCTGAAAACATGGGTTTTCCGGTCAGTGAAAGTGAAGTCTCATAGTTGCTTAAACTTTTTTTCTGTTATATATCTTTTGTACACTAATGGGTTCATGGTAATTTTTACAATCCCAAGAAATATGCAGCAAAATTAAAGGAGAAAAATATTCATGGAATACATCTTTCTTAGCTTACAAGGCTATACTTATTCTACAACGACTTTAGGTTTTAATTAAAAATCTTCAGATGTTTTGGCAAAAAAAGTATTATTTTAAATTTTAATTAGAAATTTGGCCAAAATAAAACAATTCTTTGCTCAAAATTAAATTAAAACCATTAAATTCACATGAATTAAAGAGCAATCCAATTGGATTGTTCCCGTTAATTTCAATAATAGCAACTTAGTTGTTTATGTATGTCTCCACAGTCTCAATATTCATAGATTCTTTGCCTGGGCTTGACTGTGCCAAAAAAGTGTTATTTTTTTGCCTTTGTAATGGCTTCTTCAAGGCTGTATGGAGAATGATATTTAGGAGCAGAATCTGTGAACAGTAGCTACTTAATTAGTATATTAATATAATTATTAGATGGATAGAATAAACTTAATATAATTATTCCTTTTATTTGGACATGAATCTTTTAAACCATTTTAATAATATTAAGAATAAGAGCTGTAAATATGATACTACCTTTCAATTATTGAAATGGAATTGATAAAATCAGCTAATAGTAGCTACTTAATTAGTATATTAATATAATTATTAGATGGATAGAATAAACTTAATATAATTATTCCTTTTATTTGGACATGAATCTTTTAAACCATTTTAATAATATTAAGAATAAGAGCTGTAAATATGATACTACCTTTCAATTATTGAAATGGAATTGATAAAATCAGCTAATAGAATATATAAAATGATAAGTAAAAAANCATTAGTCGCATGAGAATTAATCTTAAGGATTAGTTATAAGAAAATTAATTGTAAATAAATAGTTGGTAAAAAAAAAATTATTTTCTCTATTTTCCCTCCCTGTCAGAGAGCATACATACCTATCTATTTATTGTCTTTTCTGCTTGTAAGATCGAATTAGTCATTGATGTCCATCTTTTATGAAATGTGATCAGTTTACGCAACTCCTGTATGACTGACTTTGGCTCAGAAGGGAATCGAATGTAAGAGGTTGTATATTTATTCACAGGTGGTAACTCTTGCAGTGTACTCTTACTTCGCAGCCTCTTTGATGGGGAACCAATATCTGGATCCACTGAAAGGCTATCCTAAACATCAAATCGACTTGGTGGTACCAGTATTTACTTTTCTACAGGTGATAATCATATTAATTATCAATAAATATAAAATGCAATTATAGACAAATATATGTAAAATGATTAGAATTGTCTTATTGTCATAGTTCTTCTTCTACATGGGATGGTTACTGGTTGCAGAAACCTTAGTGAACCCTTTTGGTGAGGATGATGATGATTTCGAAGTGAACTGGCTAATAGACAGGAATCTCCAGGTAGCTACGGGTAAATATACTGATAGTGAATGAAATCATAGGACTGTTGCTTGTCACTGACAGAATTGATTGACAAGATTTTGTCAGTAGTGAATGAGTTTTACTATACCTCATCTATCAGTAAAGATTCTTAACATGAACTTCTAATGGACTTTGAAAATATACTGTAACCGTAGAAATATAACTTTAGCCAGAAGTATTCATGCCCTATTGACATTTTATTCCACATATTTGTAATGGAATCTTTGGGCATGAGAAAAATATCTAAGAAATCCTATTTTAACACTATAGTATAGAATACACCCTCCATAAGTCTAGAAATGATAATGTAATCGCTGTAATACACGAGTTTTACTGCCCAATTCCCCCTCTAGACCATTGAATTACCCCCCTTCCCAATTAGTTATCTGTGGCATTTCTGATTATGACAAAGTTTATTTATAATATTTATTTTCACCAATAAATTAATAATTATTAATTAAATAGGAGAAATGGTGGATTCATACACTTAAGGTATAGAATATATTATGTTTCAAAAATTTTAAAATATGCAATAAAATTTGTAAGAAGGCGATATTGGTACTCAGGCAATCTAACTTTAGAAGTTAGTAACTTTAGAACTGAAAGAACGAAACTGTTGCAGTGCATCTTTGGAGCTTTTTAAGTTCTAACCAATTAAGTCAAAATATAATCGGTTCTAAACTTATGAAGGGGTTTTGAGTAGGGAATTTGATGTCTGTTGAGAATCTAATTCAAATGAAGGGTGCCTGTCCCACAGTGAGGGATTCACCAGTTAATGCTCCATTAGCTGTGTAGGAGAATTTCCTCAGATGTTTTCCTTGGGACACAGATCTCTTACTTGATCGTGGACGAGATGCATGAGGAACACCCGGAGTTGATCCGAGACCAGTACTGGGAGCAGGTGTTCCCTGCAGAGCTGCCGTATACTGAGGCTGCTAAGCACTTCCACGCTGAACCCTACCTCGGCTCCGCTTTTGGGGTAGCTGTGCCTGAGCACATGCAGACCTTCCTCATTCTCTCAGACCAGATGAAGGTAAACACCCACTTAGCTTCAGTCTTTTACCAGCAATTTATTTTACTAAATTATAATGCTCGATGATAGATTCTGCAGTTCTTCAATTTAGAAAATGTTAAGAGATTTCTTGATATCATAACATACATTATTATTACAGTTAATTAAATTTCACTTTTGACAGACAGGCACTAAAGCAGTCAGCCAGCAATGATATTCCTTGCTTATCGATTAATTCTAAAAATTCTTAGATTGACTGATTTATTTTTGTTACAATAAATGTCATAAATAAAATTAATAACCATTAATTATTACACTGACCTTATAAAATATTAAACATAATTAAAAATTAAAGACAAATGTGATAAGCCTTAATAAGTTTATTTTTATAATGTATAATTGGGTAATACTATAATTATGAAGATAACAAGTAGGTCTCAATTTTTTGAGGGGGGAGGAGGAGGGGGGGGGGTGAAATTTCAATATTAAACAAGGTTTTCTCAAAATTTCACAATTGAACACTCAAAACTTTGCATAATTTACTTTATTTTTTTTTTACAACTCAGTATACTGTATTTCAAATATGTTTTTCCTGCTCCCTGTTTCATCTACAAAAACACATTCCTATTTTTCTTTAAGATATTGAAATATCTAATTTCAGGAGGAACGTGGAGAAACCACACCTGTCCTCATCAATGCCCCTCCAAGGAATCGAGTTGAGTCCCTTTCAACAATACAAATGATGGGTAAGAGGCAATTTTTATTCTAATAGCTATGAAATATAATATATTATTATACAAATCATATTTTTTATTTGTAAAACATATATGTAATCAAGTCTTCAATGCCTCACTGATTCTGCATAATAGAAGCAGAAAATATATATATATATATTTTTTTTAAGCAGTTTGGATAGTGATAATTCGTTAATGGCTAAAATAAAACAAGGTTGAAGGAAAGTAAAATTAATGATTTAATTGGAAAATCATTAATGTCCTTTAAAAAAACATTAAAATATTTGTAATTCTTGTGTACTACACATTTTACAAAACATGCATTAAAGAGAATATTTATGGATATTACTGTAAAGGTAATTGCCTACCCAATATTCTCTCCCANAATAAGATGAAAATTTCTTAACGAGTCTTATAAATAGTTCTTGGTACACATTTTTAAAGGTATATTTTAAAAATATTTTCAGTCCCCACCCCCCAAATTTATATTTTGATTCCATTATTTTAATCTTGGAGGTTAAGCAACTCACCTGTAGTTATTTTATGTAGTTCTCCTTCCTCATCCTTTAAATACCAGTCTACTCAGACAAACTGAAATTATATTTCTAAATTTTAATTTTCTAACTGAATACAGGCTATTTTATTCAGATTAAAATTGGAACTAATAAATTATTATTTATTGATAGTTATGAACAAGTTATTTAAGGATTAATTTGTAATAAATTGTCGTATACGGTGCATATTATTATAAGGAATGCATCATTCTATTCAAACACACACTTTGAAAATTACAGCAGGACTCCCACCAAACCTTAAAACAAATTAGGAAGAGACTTATGACGCTTTTTCATTGCCTGCATTTTTCTTTGTATCTTTCTCAGTTTATCTCTGAATCCTGCCCCGAGTGGAAAAGTTTTTGTTATTTTTCTTCTGTGAATAGCAGCAAAAAATCATTGGCTTCTGAGCTGACTTTGTAGCCTGCTCACTTCTAGCTTTTTTGCTTGCAGTTATATAAATCCATGCATTGCCTTAATTGAGAATTGTAAAATGGTGGCGTGTTGGTTTCATGATGACCTTATTAGTTGTATATACTCAAATTAAACTTGGAAAATGAATTGATGGATAGGGAAGGGACTTTACTGAACCAATATTAAAAATTAAATAAAGGTTGATTTTATTGATGATATTTACAAAAGTCCTAAGCAGTCACCATGCCTTTAAAACTACTATAAAATTGAGTCTAGGGTGAAGACCCATCAAGTATATGTGTAATAAAACCTATAAACTCTCTCACCCCCTCCCTCTTTCTCCCCTCCTCTCTCTCTCTTGTTTTCTCTCTCTCTCTATTTGAAAAACCCTCACTTTTACATTTATATAGCAGGATAATGCATATTAAATAAATTTATTTTTCAAATGGCAGCATTTTCTTTAATAAATTAGGTAAATAAAAATCTAAGAAAACCTAGCAATTTGACATAATGTTCAGTACAACTCTAAAAAGATGCATATGAAAGAAAGAATGAAAATAAACTTTATTCTGGTAAAGTAACCCCTTGAATAACATTAAGTGAATTTTACTATAATTAATTTTATGAAATGAATTGGGAGAGCATCATGTCCTACAGCCTTCGTTCGAATTTTTATAATGGTTTCTAATATGCCAGAGGGAGTAATATAAGAGAAATTATAGTCTTTATCATTGAAGGATGGACCATTAGGTATGGGTAATTGACTTGGCAAAGGTGAGGAAGACGGTGAAGAGAAATGCTGTTAAAGTATATCTATATGGGCTACAACATAGAAATAAACACTGAAAACATAGTTACAATAACTGCTTTATTCCTCACAACAAACTTTACATACTACAACAACAACTTTATACAAAAGGAAGACTACAATCTACAATCGAGCATGATAATTCGTACTTACAAAAACATACCGCACAGTTAGGGAGTTACACAGCAAATAGTCTACCTAACAAATGCGCATTGAATTCCTCTGGGGTTGCAAGGTAAAGAGTTAATCCAATAGACTTACAAAGAGAAAGACGACGAAGCAAGTCCTATTTAGATTTTAAATCCGTAGCAGAGGACAAAGCACCGTGAAAGTATCTACTCTTGGTAATTAGATTTTTTTTTGTTGGGGTTCCGTCAAGGTAGATTAAAAAAAAACACAAATTAAAAAAAAAAGTGTATTTAAAAAAAATTATCTGCCGATGTTAAGGCTTACATTGTGGTTTTTCTACTCACACCATTAAAAAACTTGTGAAGAATTCTTTATTCCCACTTCTCCAACTATGCCCTTACCCCAAAATAATGACCTCATTTTTTGTTTTCTTCCTTATATTCCAAAACTTTCTGAAAATAAGAAATCTCTCAGAAAAACTTTCCCTAACCTTAAGCTTGCTTTTTCCACTAACAACAAACTAAAATCCATTTACACTATCCTTAAAGACCCCATCCCTCTTCCTAACAAAACTAATATTGTTTTCCTTGTACCACTCCGAATTGCCATGGTTCTTACATTGGACAAAATAAAAACTCTATTTCCCGTAAAATGAATTTTCATAAAAATGACATAAAGATAATAAAAACTGCATAATAAAAAAAGACATAATAAAAACTGCATAATAAAAAAAGACATAATAAAAACTGCCCTCACTAAACATGTTTTTCATGAACACATATTTGACTTCGAGAGCATAACCATTTTTTCCACTGAACCCAACACAAACGCCTTTTAACTTAAACCGTTCACATTAATTTACAAAACAATCCAGTTAACGACAGAACGGACATAGAACAAATTTCTTCAACTTATTAAAACATTTTTAACGACCTAAAAAACCATTAGCCCTCCTTCAAAATAAACCTGTCAAACATTTCCAAAAGTTACTTATCTGCAATAATACCCTTCCTTTTTTCTTTATCCTTTTATTGCCCCATTTTAAACAGGCCGCTCTCCCTTAGTACCTTCCGCCTCTTACCTCCCCCTCCTCACCCTTCCACCACCCACGGTGCCCTTCTCAAAAATCAGATGTCCCACTCAGTCATGAAAATGTAAACTTAGGGACAGGACGTCGTCTCTCGTCTTCATGGTAGGTAGGTGTTGGTCAATTAATGTTTTTATTTTTAGTTTGTTTTCTGCATGTTGAATTCTCCTGCATAACTTACTTCCTTCATACTTTTGATATCACATTACATTATGGCAATTCAATATTATAATATTGCTAATTATTATTGTATTCTCATGACAATGTATTTCAACAGCCCTGAAGATGGCTTACAATTTAAGCCGAAACGTCGGCAGATAATTAAAAAAAAAATACTCTTTTTTTAAATTTGTATTTCTTTTTATCCACCTTGACCGAACACCAACAAAAACATCTAATAATAATATCTACGGTCAAAAAACTCTCCATTTGTCAAGTTTTTGTGTGCAAAATATTTTTAGGATGCAGCTTAGTTTAATGAAAGTAATCAAACTCAATCTAATTTTTTTATTTATCAAAGACATATTTTAGAATTTACTCAGCTTTATTGAACTAAAATAAAGGACCATACTGTTAATATTCAAAGTATAGTCCATATTTATCTGCGGTCGTTAGCCAATTGCTCGATCCCACATTGATACCCTACTCTGTTTGGGATGGCTGTCAAAGAACTCTTAGACCACAATTTCAACTTCCGCAGGAATATCAAATTTTTTCCCTCGAAGAAAAATATTAATCTATTAGCAAGTAATCCGGTGCAAAGCCTGGACTCTATATTGGATAAGGCAAGAGTTCGAATCCATGAAGTTCATTAAACTTTGGCTCGACAGGAGGTGTGAGGACTTGAGCCTGATTTCTCAGCTTCTGGTAACTTATAAAATCATCTGAGTGCCTCGTGTATTGAGCGCACCTTCTGGCAACCTTCTTTGCCTTCTTAATTCGCGAATCTCTTCACTCATCCTCGGAGCGGGTGGGCGGCGTATGAAGGCGATTTTAATAGGAGCATGTTTATTGAGAATGGTAAGAAGAGTTTTTGTGAGGAAATCGACCATGGTATTAATGGAAGTCCCTGAAAACACCGGATCCCAATCAACTGCCTCCAGGTCGTCTTGAATGGTCTCAAATGTGAGACATTCAGTTTTTCGAAAGGACATATTTCGGAGTGAATATTGAAGTGGTTAAGTTATAGGAGAGCTGAATCATACCATGATTGGATAGGAAGCTTAAAGGGTGTTGGGATGAAGAAATGAGATTTTCAGAGGAATCAATGACAAAAATGTCCAGCCAAGTGTTGAAGAATCGTGATTGATATGTAAAGGAAAAAGAAACAGTGAATACCATTCCAGTTGAGGGAAAAAACAAATTCTCGAAATTTATATTTTTTGAGGAGTTTGAAAGGAAATTAGAATTAAAATCGCCACAAATAATGATGTTTGAGAAAAAGGGAATGATATTTTGCAATGAAGACTAATAAGGGGGTTTGTCTCCACAAACGTTTCAGCTCTTGATTCGCTCTATTCATCCCTACCTCCAACGCTGTTATCCTGTTCCTTAACACTATATTTTCCTCATTCAGATTTAAAAAATGCTCACTGTGGGCCTTTAAGCGTTCCTCGATTTTTATTAGGTGACTTATGTGATCTGTACTACTTGACATTTGAGCTTCTAAAGAAAGTTTTATATCATCAACATCGCTCTTATATGTATCAAATGTAGACTTTATACCGGGAACTTAACTTTCAAGGCTCTTGAGGACCCTAAATCTGAGGGTCACATAAAGTGAGGTGCTCTGTTTCATAGGACTGGCAGGCCTCTAACCTAGAAGATGTAGCCTTCCTAGCTAAAACAAGTGCGAACACTAGGGGCAAAATCAGCTCTTCCTTAGTAACATACAAGTATCTGCATGTGATTCCTCATAGTTGCAGTATCGCCCACGATACAGAGCCTTGCACCTAAAACGTGAGAGAACATTTGTCTCACGACCAATTGCTTTGTTACAAATTGGGCACTGTGACATGACAATGACATATGTGACTAGTAAATGTAAATATACCTGTAGGGTTGTGGTGGGGGAAGAGGGCTTATGAAGATAGTGAGGTACAGGATGATAAACTAACTCCTGAGGGCTCAGCAGACCTGATAAGCACAGTGTATTTCCTGAGGAATGCTATTTCCCCGGTGACGTATATCTCTATACAGCAAATGGCTTACTTCTTTGACACTGTACTTCTTTCAGAAAGGATAACCACTCCTTCTTTGAGTCCTGTGATCATGTTCCAGGTAGCTCAATGTCTCTCCCTTTGAAGAAGTGGAAACGGACCTGGAAACCAGTCCCCTCTCAGCCTTACAGCATGAATTCCATCTGCAAGATCAATGATGACGACTATCCTGTATGTGAAAATATTATACACTATTTTTTACAAATTTATTAGACACACACATTTATTGTTATTTTGATAAATAATGCCACATGAATATTAAGTGCTTAATATAATTAAAATGCTTATACCATAATCTTTCCAATATTTCTGGATCTACCTATACCCTTATTTCTAAATTAAGTTATTTATATAATAAATAAGAACAGGAGGAGGAAAGAGTGTATTAAACACAAAAAGAAAGAATTACAATGAGTATAAATTTTGGGGAAACTTCTCGCCCTTCGTCAGAGAGGAGTGAAGAGAGACTGGAGAGGTTATTGGCAATGGGTAATGTGGCAAGTAAATGAGCATGATCAGCCAAATTTATGCAGATCTTGAGGTATGTTGATTGTCGCCAAAAGTCTGTCATTTTGCCGGCAGTGTATCTTCGAAACAACGAGCAGATACAATGGTATTGGCAATCGTCTTCCGTCTTGCCAGACAGTGTAGTGTGTAGTTGGTGGGGCTCATATACTCATTCCGACCAAGGATAGAGAGAGGGTGTGAATCATGTTTTCCATGTTCGTAGACGCTTCAATGTGTTTTGGATCTCAGGACAGCTTGTTAGCTAAGATGGCCGTCACCATACCCAACAGCAATTTGCCATAATGATGGCTGCATATATATATATATATGAGAGTCAAATATAATTAAATAACTGTTTTAATAAAATCATTATATTGTTTTCAAAGACTTCCACGATCTGAGTCAATATTCATATTTTTTCTTTTTTTTATGGTTTGGATTGTGTCCCTTTATTTTCAATAACCAAGCTTTCGCTCATTATGCTCTGAGCTTCTTCAGGTTACAATAGAAATTAGGAAAGAGGAGAAGGCCAAGAGGTTATACCTGTTCGTTGTGGCGGTGTAACCGAAGCCTGCCTCTCCAGGGTCCGGAATCCTTACTGAGAGAGTTTGGAGGATCGTCATTGGTCTGTGAAATCCATATCTTTTAGTTGGTCAATGCTGGGTGCCAGTTTTTGTTGAATTTGTATCCGTCCTCTGTCTTGATGTTGTTAGGGGGTTTTATGTTCCTTTACAACGGGAAATACTTTAAACAGATGCAAGGGTTCCTCGCTTAGCCCCCCGCTGTGGATCTGTACATGGAGAGTTTCGAAAAGACGGCACTATTGACAGTGGTACTGAAGCCTACTCATTGGTACAGAGATACGTGGACGATACTTTCACCATTTGGTCACATGCACGTGATCACTGAACAGTATACATTAGAACATCAATTCACAATGGAATTAGAAGAGAATGGCTCGATCCTATTCTTGGATGTTCTCGTAACGATATGTTCTCGTAGATCATTAGGACACACCGTCTATAGAAAACATACTCACACGGACAGGTACCTTCACTCAGAATCACATGATCACCCAGCACAGAAGGCATGAGTAATCAGAACCTTGTTCCAAAGAGCAGGGCAAGTAAGTGAGGCTGGTGACCTTCCCAAGGTCTGAAAGAGTCTTTGTATCCAAGAAGAAGAATGGATACAAAGACTCTTTCAAACCAAAAACCTTTTTACCGAAGGATAAGACACCATCAACTGCTGTGGACTTATAAAAACCACAAGTGACGCTACCTTACGTCAAAGACACGATTGAGAAGATCGCGAGGGTTCTCAAGAGACACCTAATCAAGACTAACTCCTAACTGTACGACAGACAAGAAGATATCGTACTATTAGATGATTTTAGTTGGGGTTTGGTCAAGGTAGATCCAAAAAAAAAAAAATACAAATTTTTCTTTGACTGAAAATCATGGAAATGTGAACTTAGGGACTGGACGTCCTCTCTCGTCTTCATGATAGGCAACCCTAAAGATGATTTACAATTTAAGCCGAAACGTTGGCAGATAATCTTTTTAAAAAAAATAAAACATTTAAAAAAATTTTTAAATTTGTATTTTTTTTTGGATCTACCTTGACCGAACCCCAACTAAAATCATTTATTAATAATATCAACGGCCAAAAAACTCTCTTTTTGAAGATATCGTACGTTCTCCCTAACCCAAAGAATGACTTAGGACTAAGGACGCCTGGAATATACAGTATCCCTTGCGCATATGGTACGGAACACATGAGACAAACTGGAAAACAGATATCCACAAGACTCAAGGACCACAGTACTTGCGTTAAGAAACTGAAAACTGGGAAATCTCCAATAGCTGAACATTTCCTCGACACTAAACGCAATATTCCCGTCAAAGACTCCAAGATACTAGTCAAGATAGACAACTACCGAGGGAGGACTATTAGGTAAGCTATAGAAATTATCAACACATCAACAAACTAACATTAACAACATCAACAAAGAGAACGTTTACAAACTCAACAAAAACTGGCACCCAGCATTGACCAACCAAAAGATACGGACTTCACAGACCAATGACGATCCTCCAAACTCTCCCTGTACGGACTCCGGACCCTGGAGAGGCAGGCTTCGGTCACACCAACGAACAAAAAATATTAATATAATCATTTCCAAAGCCTATAATCCTCTACGCCCTCTACCCTTTTCGAAATTTCTGGAAGCATAATAATGGAAAGTTTTCCATAACTGTAGCCTAATCCTTTACGTTAGAATCAGACACTTTTCAGTTAGGCTGTTTTGAAAAAGAAAAAATCTGTAATGAATTTTTTTTTAAATTTTGTTTTTAGGATGACGTTTTCAGCATGTCTGGTTTGTCATTTTGCTCTAACAAAATGCTGTCGACGCACATATCTTTTGAAAAAGATACACCGCACATAAACATTAAAGACACACCAACTCCAACAAAGAAGAGCAACTATGAGGTTACGGTAAGTCATAGACTTCATAATGGACTCAAATAAATTTAGTTAGTTCTCAATTTAATCAACTAATCTTCTCTGGAAAAAATGAAAAAAAAAAAAAAAAAAAATTGTTACGCTCTTTGTTGAAGAGCGTTATCCATTCTCCGCCAAAAATTAATATAGATAAGAGAAAAGATTATTGTAATCCTAAAAGAAGAAAAGAAAAATGGAGGGAAAAACTAATGTTAACTTTTCTTGACAAAGGGGAGAGGTGGGATCAGGTGTTCAACAGTCCTAGTTCATTTTCAAATAGCTTCCATATTGTGTAATAGCATAGAGAACCAATATTAGGAAATTGAATTTAATTCTTATTAGATTTTATACTTCTTTTCAATTGACTTATAATGTGGAATATATTAGCAATAATTCTATTCGGTCCCAGAGTAAACTCACCCTCCCCTCATTAGATTTCGATTGAAAATGAGAGCAATCCAAAAGTTTGCAAATGGAAGCCCTAGTACCTCATTCAGTCAGAATGAAATTGCCCCATGCTTTCAAAAATGTTTTTTGAATTACCTTCGTTATATACCAATTTTTTGTGAGAAGAACTCTTTCGCCTATATATATATAGAGAGAGAGAAGATAAGAGGATCCCCTCTACTTTGCCCCTAAGAAAAGCATTGATAAACGTAACTTGAATGGATGGAGGAACAGTTCCACCTTGTCTCCCACAGTCTTTTCCATCTCCTGAGAAATTTACTCCTACTGAAGAAGTATGGATAACTTAGTTATTATAGCTATACTTATCCTTTAGCAAAAGGTTCAGTATTATCAGAGCACAGTATTTTATTTCTTTTATTCCTCTTGTTTGTAATGCATTGGATACCTAGCGTACTTCTTGAATCACCCAGCTCTGATTGGATATCATTCTGCCCAGAGAAAACTTTCTGGCCAGAAATATCATCTCTAGGGTCGGGATTTAATACATGGTAACTAGATTCTCCTTCGGTGCCTGGTTTGCTGTACTAGGACTGAAGATTCCTTCTATTGAAGAAAACCTCACAGTAGGAGTAATTTTTATTATTACTCTTATTTACGGCTTTTCATTTACCTAATTAAAAATAATCTTTGTAATACTTTTTTTTTTACATTTAGTGTAGCTAGAATCTTAATAAAGTATATAAATACAACTAATTAATAAATATTTGCTTAGCCCTCCACTTCATCTGAGGGGATTACATGTCATTCGAACTCTTTGACTTTAACACAAGGACATGGACAGACTGAGAAAGGTAATACTTGATTTCTCATTTACTAACGGTTTGAAAATAGCTATAGGGCTATTTTGTATTTAGATACATACATAATATATTAATTACCATAAAATGTTCGTATGTTTTTTTTAGTTCTAGGTGATATTGAGCACAATATCAGTGATGTGAAAGATGAGAAAAGCTTAGAGGCCAATCAAGGAGCTGTGCAGCTTTGGTAAGCAACGAATTACTAAGATTTTGTTTGCTTAGACAAACTATGACGTAGTAGATTCCACAGTAGTGTGCGACGTGGTTGCCTCAGCAGTCTGCAGATGAATGGATGACGACAAATAGGAGATCAATATTACTCGTAATTTAGTTGTGGTACATTATCCCACGTAAATTTTAAACAATTAATGAGAGGGAATAGAATAAAAAAATCTATCTGTCCCAGCCAGGACTCGAACCTGGATCTTCTGCTTTACGGGCTCGAATGCTACCATTACACCACCGGGACGAGATACATAGGACTTTAGTATTTTTCGTAGGTTAGACTCTGGCTTGTGTGTTGGGAATTTAATAAGTTATCTAGCTCGTCCCAGTGGTGCAAATGGTAGCATACCGGCCCGGAAAGCAGGAGATCAAGGTTCCAGTTCTGGCTGGGACAGATAGATTTTATTCTATTCCCTCGCATCAATTGCGGAAAAATAGGAGATTTTCACTGTAACCACCATGTGTAAAAAAAATTCTTTGATTGGCTCAAATTTCACTATTTTTACTCTTTCTTTTTATTTTACTTTAAGAAATTGATTTTTAATTCGTCAACCAGCAAGTATGCTAATTTTATATGCCATATTTTATTTGGATATTTAATTGACACAATAACATTTACACATTTTGCACTGTTTAGGGCATACCACTTGAAAGTAAGAAAAAAAAAGCCTGGTTATCTTGTACAACCACTAGTTATTTTCAGCTTAGAATTACTAAATAAAGTCCGATTCAGAAGAGTGTTGACCCTCAGTTTTTAAATGTTAAAAACAAGAAATATATATTTTAGCCCCAGATGAGAAGTCAGAACTGATACATCGAAATAGTGCTGTTTTCCCAGTAATAATCAAGACTAGCTGCAATGAGACATGCACAAAAATAAACAGAATTACTTACAACTGAAGTAATAAATACCAATCTCTTAATACAATAAACTCTTACCTTGTATTTTGAATGTCCTGCAGTCTTAGTTTAGCATTGTCGGTCTCCGACTCACTTCAGTTCCAGGGATTCTTTTTTTATAGAATAGTAATGCTGATACAATAATTCTCAGAAGTCATCAGAAAATTGGCTCAAGGGGAGAACGAACAGAGACAAAACATATTTTATTTAATGGCATTTTATATTTTCAAAAAATACAATTTTTTAATGAAAAATAATTAGCGCTCACAAAAATTTTTTTTCAACAAGTGGTATTAGGTGTGGAGAGTAAAAAGATCATAAGGAAAAAGCTGCAGATATCTGAAAATCTGTAGAATATGATTGAATCCATTTTTTGACAGTAACATTGGTTTTAGAACTATGTGTGGCTTTAGGTTTCCTCCCAAGCCCTTGGTTGTTTAACTTAGAATTTAAATTATAATTCCGTTTAAGAATTTTCGTAATGGGATCTCCAAAACAAAAATTTGATAGATAACATAATCTTTTTTGTTTTTCAAAAGAGAAGCACAAATATATATTTCCTGTATATGTCCTTTTCTGGCTCCCTTAGCTCTGATTTTACCTTAAAACTATATAGCTTTTTATTTGTGTTTGCAGTGAAGTTCAATTAATCTAAAGGTTATGAAAACCCACTTCTCCATACTAAGTTTTTACTTGCTTAGCCCTTTTAGAGTATTATATCAACCGAAAGGTGACAGCTCAGGTGGTAGGAATTAAGATCCCAAAAGCACTCAAAAAATAAGAACTTATCGTGAAGAAGTGGATTTTCATAATCTAATTTTTACATTTTACAAGATGTTAAGTAACAGAATATAATAAAGAAGGATTTTTTTTTTTTTTTTTTTTTTAACACCATGAGCTATTTGTATTTATATAGTGATCTGTAAACAGAACAACCAATATGGTTTTGTAACCCACACACTAAATATATAGTCGCCCTGATATAGTGAAATTAGCAAAAATGAATTCAGAGTGTCTTCTATGGGAAGTTGGTTGACCTTTGATGATTAGGCGGAGGAGATAGTCGGGGTTTGGTCAAAGGTTTATTATTATATAGAAACAAATTGGTGAACCAATATGGTTCAATTTTTCCTGAATTTCAAGCTTTCTTCAGGGCTGTGTAACTAACACAAAACTACACAAATGAAAAAAAAAAAATATTTCGAGCAGATAAGTATAAGAACAACCTTTTCAATTATGATTAGTGATAATGATAGTGGTAACTTTTTAGTTATGATAGAAGTAGATACATTTATAGAATATATCAAAGAATTACACATACCTATGGGGATAACGAAGGGAGAGAGAGTCATGTATTGCGTGTTACAACCATGGGGTTGCTAGGGTATTTTTGAAGGATGGCGGAAATGATGAAAGGAAATTGAGATAATGGCGCGGTGTCTTTGAAAGGATTAGTCACTACTTAGGAGTGACCTGAAAACTCCTGAGAATCAGTGATCTATTGGGTTTGAGCTAGAAAACGTATATTATGTTGATTTGTGTTTGGGAATATTGAAAATGTTTGTGCACGTAGAAGAAATATTGTCTTTGTCTGTTTTATCGTTGATGGGATTTTTTTTTCTATGTTGTATGTATATGGATTCTGATAAGAAGTTTTTGGAGTTGGGTTCAGTCGCAAGAAGTATTGCCTTGAAAAACCATCTTATCTTATATGTTTAATCAAACAGTAGAGATATTTGAATGAATGCTGCACGAGGGAGGGGTTTTGAATACTTCAATCTCATCCTTTAGTGTTATGTTTGTCGTAGGCTCTGCTGACGCTACCATAGTTTTTATAATTCAATAAGATAGTAAGTGGATAACTGATTTAATCAGATTGTAAGTGCTCTTACATATTATTTGATTCACATAGGAAAATTTTTAAAACTTTGTAAAATAATACCATGCTGGAAAATGTTGGCCTATTCTCAATTTTTCAAAATCCCCCGAACTCTTTGA
>KZ806888.1:728491-749796 GCA_000696205.2 Oncopeltus fasciatus
ATAAAATAATTTAAAAAATAAAAATAAAGAATGGAAGAAAAAACACAGAAGAATATTTTTGAGATACTACGTTGATATGCATTTATCTTATGATTAAAGTTAGGATATTTTTAAGACTAATATTAGTAACTAATAATAAATGGGCAGACATCTATTGGGTTAATCTGTCCAAGATATAATTGCAAATATCTTCATAATATATGATATTTTATAATAAATAAAATATCCCACTATGTACTGATTTATTGTATACCGTGCAAGGTATAAGTTACTAGCTATATATTGATATTAGACAGTGAGACAACAATCATTTCCTTAAATATAACAGGCAAGTTATGTAAGGCAAGAATATGTAAGTAATATTTTTAAAATTAAATGATATAATTATAAAGAAAACTATCTGATTGTAATACCTTCAACTCTTCCTCCATTTCTGACAGTTTCCTCTCCATAGCTCGTCTTTCTCGTTTTTCTGACTCAGTCATAGAATTTCTTGAGGCCTGTAACACAAATGGATTAGCATTTTATACATCTTTACTTAGATACTAATGATCCATAAAATTTTTTATATAAAATTGCTTTTATAACTTGAAAATATGAATTTCACAAATAATCATGCTTTTAATTTTTAAGAAATTGTACCAACTACAATCAATTAGAGTTAAAACAAAAATTTTAAACAAGAGGCAGTGTAATGCAAGAAGATTCGCTATGTTTCAGTAAATGACTAATCTTATCTTGCAGGCTGAAGAAAGTAATCAACAATCATAGTTAAATTCTTAAATATATTTAATAAGCGTTTTTCATAAAATTATTATAGGAAATGATGCTAGAAAATTCAATTTTTTATGGTTCTAAATATTTGTCATAACACAAATATTAATGAAGATATTAAGTTTTCTCAATTTGATCTTCCTTTTAACCCATTGATTGAGATTTACATCACTATTACAAGTTTAAAGAAATTATAGCTTTTCTTATAATAATAATTTATATTATTAAGGAATCTTTCACAAGATTATTTTGTACAAAAATCTCAAGCATCTAAGATAGAGAATCAGGGCTAATAATTATCTGATTTAGTTAATTTATGAAGTGTTCAATCAAAGGCTTTCATAATGGCAACTAATTGGTATGAGCTCATCTTGGGTGAAATTGTCTTGAAGATATTTCAACTTTCTTTTTTTTACTGCTTCAATGAATAAAAAGTAAAAGCTAATTGATACCCTAATAATAATAATAATTGATGGTCTGCATATATTTTATTTTTTTATTTTTTGAGTTCACTTCCAGTAGATCTTTCTAAAGTCTGATGGTCCTTCTTTTTTAAGCTTAACTAATTTGAAATCTGCTCTGATTTCAGGGTAAACATTGGTGGTGAGTTTCGATAATTTTATTCAAGATTTTATTGCTAGTGGTCTGGTAAGGGTAGGCAAGAAGCAGTGATTTATGTTCAGCGATTATGTAAGATACTTCATTATGTAGTATGTGATTTGGTCTAGATAAGATTAAAGCAAAATAGGACAGGATTAACTATAAAAATGTCAGCTAGAATAAAGATACTACATAGGCATAGTTTTGAGGATTAATCCTGCAATGCATATTCAAAACCTGACATATTAAGCCAGGCTTGGGGTAGAACTGCAAATTGAGCCAGAGGGAGTTAATTTTGAGTGACTAAGAGAGTTTAGAAAATTCTTAGAATAGCCTTCATCATGTTCCCACTTGAAATTAGATAACTTTTTAGGCAATCTTATTTTGTCTTCACTTTTATTCTTGATGTTATTTACAAGGTATGCCACAGAGGAGAATCAAGAACTAATCCCAAAATTTGTAACTGCTCCTTTTCGAGACATTCAATTCAAAAGGAGCAAAGAAGGCCCTTGTTATTTTATAGATTTACAAAGTGGATTTTTACTGCTTTTATTCAAGAAAGGCACAGTCTGAATTTGAAGCTCCCTAATTAATAGCAACTTGGTCTCTATAGGTTGAATCCAACCTAAGGAAAGTTACTGTCAGTCTCAGTGTGTGAAATATATGTCTATATAATCTAAAAAATTATAATTTTATGGCAGTTGGAACTTTTTTCTGAAAATATTTTTAATGGCAATGAGAAACAAGGTACATCTAAGGTTGGTTTCTTCAGAAATTTCATTTTCTTGATCAAAAGCAGAGTAGGCATTCCTTATGCCTACTTTAAAGTTTCTGAATTGAAGGAAGCTGGTTATTTGGAAGATGCCCATCCTAAGGTTTTAGTTGTGGAGTTTTTAAGAATGCTGTAAATCCAGATTCTGTTAAAGTCAAAGAACAATGTTGTTACGTGCTTTATTTCTATAAAAATGATCAGGATGTAGTCCTTGATTGCTGCAAGATGATTTGAGCTGAATAGCTCTCTATTAATCCTAGTTGGTTGGAGCAAAGGTTTTGAATTTCTAACTCACTTTAATCAGCCTGTAATTACTGTTGACCTCTAAGAGCTTGCGTTGATGATATGACAATGGCCTGTAACTTTTTATGGATTTTTATACCTGTTTCAAAATAGGTACTGATATTGATGTTTGCCAGCAACTAGGGAATAAACTAAATATCTCTAAAGAGAATTAAACATAATCTAAAGAGCAACCTTCTGGCCTACTAAGTTAGTTATACACTGCATAATATTTTGCCACATATCAGAGTTGACTCTTTGTTGACCATTTTTTTTATTGCCTATTCATTATGAAAAAGAAATGTGAAATATACTTAAAGAGGAACTGAGTAGATATGTTAACCCTTAAGGGAGAGCTGGAGGGTAAACTAAGATGTTTAGGTTTAATCTTGTCCCACAACTAAGGGCTAACAGCAGTTCTCTTTCAGTGCTAAAGCTGACACTAAGCTATGAAAGCCATTCTCTTCACATTCAACTCTTTTTATGTAATACTGTTCGAAGAAAAAATGAAGAAGGGCCATACAAGCCATCATCGCTAGCAAGCTGACACTGAAATATGAAAGTGAAAGAACACTTTTTAGTTGTTTCTTTTGTGAAAGTTTTGTAAGATAAAAAAACTAAAAAAATATCTATTACTGAATCAGAAGAATTCTCTAAGAGTCTGGCATACACCGTATCTAGTGCTTAGCATGGCACATGTGTTATGGGTTAAATAAGAAAAATCAAAATAGTGTAAAAAGATTTTGTTGTCTATTTCATATTTAAAATACGCAGACTACTGAAATATGTTTGTAAACACACTCTGTAATATAGTATTGAAGGGAAAAAAAAGAAAGAAAAATACTCACAAGAATAGCATTCTTTTCTGCAGTTACCTTGGCTTCAGCTAATTCTTCTTCCATAAGTTTTAGCTTACTTCGAAGCCTTTCATTTTCAACCATTGAATCTTCATAAAGCTAAATAAATAAATTGGATCAAACAAAGAACATTTGGTAAAAAGATATACTTATTTTAAAATATATATTCTAATTTTTATTTAAATTTTAAANGATTGATGAAATACAACAAATCAGCGTAGTTTGAGAAGCTGCAGACTTCCTTAATTAATAATAATAATAATAATAAAATTATTAATTCAAATACAGATTTTGTTTTCAAATTTATATATATTTTTCCTTCAACTCTCAAATAAATTTTATTGGACTACAATTATAGTACATCAATACTTGAGTTTTGGTCTGAATCACCAACTATTGCTGATAGATCAACTGTCAGTATATCAACTCTTGATTTACTCATACACCACGTCAATTATCTCCTTCCCATCAACAATTAAATAAAATTATTAATATGCCTTAATATTTGGTAGTTTTTTATTTACCATTTTTAAAAATTTATTTCTGTAAACTACTGCTAGCTTTAACCTATAATATTTTGTCTGATTTTCATAAAAATTGATTAGGACATTACTTTTAAAATGAGGCCAAGCAGATATACCTTATGCATTGCACCTTGATTTCATTTACTGCAACAGTGTTGTCACTTATTTAACATGTAATGAATTTGTATATATAAGCAAGTATATAAACAAATTTTTAATGTGTGTCACTGCACAACTTCATTCAAATTGAATATATGATGAATATTAGATGGACAAATTTGATATTGAGAACTGAAAAGTACTTTGAAGGTAACCATTTCAAATTGAATAGGTCCATTTCCTTATGGAAAATTTGCTGAAAGGGGACCCCCTGAAATCTCCTAATCTTCCTTATATATTTAGTATCTTCCTTGATATTTGTGTGTGTATGTATGATAAAACAGCAGCACATATTTCTATCCATACATAATGCTGATGAACAGTTCTGGTCAACATAACACAAAATTGAAGTGAAAACTGCATGGAGAGAAATGCAGTAAATGTTAAAAATAAGAATAAAGTGCTGCTAATTTAATCTGCATTTATTGATCCTAACAAAATATCAATTTTGTATTTTTCAAAAGAGGCATAACTGCTTAATGAACATTTTTCTTAAAATACCTTTATATTCCTTATTATTAAATAACAAATTAATTAAGTAAAACAAACTGATGAAACTATTTAATTTAATAAAAACAAAAACAAAATAAAAATAAAAATAATACCTTTTTATAGTCAATTTCACCATTAGGAGTATATTTCCTTTGAGAGGAGGGGCTCGATTCATGGGATTCTGACTGAAGGCGAGAGGGTGGCTCAGGCTCTCCTCCACTCTAAAGAAAATTAAATCTATTATTTACATTCATGAGGACTCCCAGTTACCAGACACATATAAGAAGACCACAATAAAAAACCTTCAGTACATAATATGTAAAAATATAATTTTCCATCAGAGCAAAATATTTTTAGACCACTTACTTTACCACATGAATTGATGAATGAAAATGTAATCAGACCATTTTACTATATGATGAAGTATACTGGCTAAGAAAAATCTACCAATGCAAGATAATTTAATTTTTTCCATAGACTAGTTTGTAAATATTGAGTATTTTCAAAATGTCTATAAAAACTATGACAAGAATGCAAAATAGAAAAAGCTCCAGCCCAATATGGTCAGGATATTGAAGAGGAAATAATAGACTCATTGGTTGTCATTGAGTAACAAAAACGAAAAAAATTGTCCTTTAAAATAAGGATACAATTTTAAAAAGCCAACAAAAAGTATAAATGCTATAGAAATTTAAAAATAGTTAAAAGTAAATATCTATTAATAGGTATGGAATTTTTTTGTGTGTGAAAACAAATTAATGGATAATTAACATAGCAGAACTGATATGACATTCAATTAGGTTTAATCTCAAATTAAAAAATTAGAATTGTTTACTATAAGCTTAATAAAATTAAGATGATGATTCACGAAGAGCTCAGTCACAGATTAACTCTGTTTAAACTAACCTCATCTATAATGATTTCAAAAAATTCTTAATTAAAGAGCTGATTAAACTAAGTGAATTTTTATGAATGTAGTTATTAAATATGTGTATATACAATTTAAATTTCAGACAAACCTCACTCCACTTTTGTTTCCCAATGTTATGGAAATAATATAATGTAGATGGGTTAAATATGTAATGTAAAATACTTTGGTATTTAACATTACATATTTAACCAATCTACATTATATTATTACAATCTCGTTAGGCTTAAGATAGAGTAAATATGAAAGTCAAACCATTTTAATCAATTTGTATAAAGTTGAGATTTTAGATGAACCCCCACACCCAAATTAACAATTTTTCCTTTTTATAAGAAAATAATTTTAATTAATTTGGAGGTAACTTGTTGACCGTTAAGTTATATGAGGAGAGGATTGACCGGAATTCAGTCTTGGGAGCTGAAGAATTAAAATTTATTTGAAATGAAAAAGTTTTTTAATTATTTTTGGCAATGTTTCACTCTAAATGATTACTGAACATACGTAAGAAAAGAAATATACTTATTATTTTAAAAATAACAAACCGAATAGGGTGATAGGGAGGGAGAGACTTCTGCTATACAGTCATGTATAGCAAATCATGACTGATCTGTTTTTCTTATGGAAAATTACAGAAGGAAATAGGAAGGGGGAGAAGAAGGGTGGAGTCTGAATAATAGTCGGTAATTTCAAAGGGATAGGCGGCTTGCCTTTTAAGGAATAGTGGCCTAAGGTTCGTGAAAATATCTATTATGATAAAAATGAAGGGCCTGGAATACAGAAATGCTATGGTCTTATGGTGAATTTTGTTTTAAGATGTGAAAAATATTACTGAATGTGGAGGAAATATAGACTTTGTCTGTTTTGTCACTAATGGGTTTCATTCTAAATGTATGTGAATGGGCTCAACTTGGGTTCAAGGTTCTCAAGGTTGGGTTCAGTCACCAGAAGTGTGAATTTGTCAAAGTTAAATGTGTTTGTCAATAATAGAGGGATTGGAAAGAGCAGTAGTGGTTTTGTTTTTATTTCTCATGTCATTTTGATGGCGGAACCTATGTACCTATATAAAGATCCACTTATATCATGGCAATAGTAGCAAAAATAGTTTAGGGGGCCTAAATAAGTTGGAGTTTGATGAAAAATGAATTAGAATTTCTTTTTTTTATTGCTATACTTTACTTATGGTTAAATAAAAAGTTCTAAATTTATCAACTTGTCAGACAATGAACGTACTGTTCCGAAAACACCTGTTTACACAGTTCTAATCCTCTATGTAATTTGACACATAGACAATAATTATCTTTGAAGGAAATCCTTACTATATTCAGTACATTACAGTTTAATTTAATTCTAAATCTATTTCACACAAGCTTTAATTAGCTTGTTTAAGATTTTATGAAGAGCCAAAATGGAATTAATGGAATTTTATAGAAAATATTTCAGATTTCTTGGCCCAAAGTGATTGTTCACTAGTGTGTGAAGGAGATACTAGTTGAACAAGCTAGAATGGACAGGGAGAATTAATAATAAAAGAAAGACCTGATCTGATAGAAAGTTAAAAAAAATTTTTTTTTAAATATTAATGGGTATGTAAAGAAAGAGACAAAAATTTGAAGAAAAAAAAAAAGTGTGTAATAACTAAGGCCTCTCATTCAAAAACCCATTACTGAATGAAAATAAATATAAATTGGAGATTCCATCATATTGTGATTAAAATTAAATAGTTGTATCCTGGAGGAAATTTCTCAGGGTTTCGGCCAGAATCAGAAAATCAAAATACTCCAAAATTATTGGGCAATTATTTTCTTATTGCCAACATTTTGACCTAACTTGTAAGTCATCATCAGGGCGATAGTGTTCTATGGAGAGACCTCCAAGGGGGGTCCAAAAAACTTTAATATAATGTTGAAGTTCTTAGATTTAGATAGAGTGAAGAACTGAGACCAGTTATTAGCTAAAGCCTCATTTGATGTCAGCTTTACACCACTAAGTGTAATTCTGCAATTGAGAACAATACATATGAGTAGATGCATCAAAGCTTTCCAGCCAAGCTCTCTCAGGTTTAGCCTATTCACTAAAGAGTGCGTGGTTTAGCTTTATCTTGATGGAAGGGGCGCCGGGATAGCTCAGGGGATCCGTACGGGTCTCGCAATCCTGACGCCGCGATTTCAAATCCTGCCCAGGTGAATCTTTTATTTATAATATAGAAGGTTGTCCTGAACCATGGGTGTTTAAAAAGGGGCTGGCAACCTGTAGNTTCATTACAACAAAACTTTAATTCTAATGATTCTGAGATTTAGTTAAAAGTAATTGGCTTTAAATTAATGATACTGATTTTCATTGCATAAAGAAAGGCATCCATACCTTGTGGAACTTCATTCACTGTTAGTTTTCAGGTTACAGGTTAAAGATTTAAATATCATAGAAAAAGTACACTGAGTTTCAGCAAGTTAAATAAATAAACTAAATAGATTTATAGTATATTAGTATACAAAAGTGTGTGTGTGTGTGTGTGGGCGCGCTTGTGCATAAAGCTTTCTCTAGTTCCAAAAAACTGGTATGAAAAAAAAAATTAGTTGAGCAACTTTTGAGTTCTCAATTTCCAGATTATTTCATGTCATGTACATTAAATTACCACTTATATTTGTTATACAACTTATTATTATAAGAAACATACAAATTATGTCACATAAATAAAGATGAATACTATTCTTACTTGATATCCTTCAGAAAGAGCCCTCTTCACACTGCCCCCAGAAGCAACAGCCCTAACCCTGGAGCGAGACCGCTGCCTATTAAAGCTGCTGGACCTACTTGGAAGCTGAGAGGAATTGGGACTCCTGGAGAGGGGAGACAAAGAGCCAAGACCTGTGAGGGAAGGGACTGAGAGATTGTAGGGAGAGGCAGGGACATGTATTCCACCATATCCGGACTGTGTCCCTCCATATGTTGAATACCCGCTCAAGTACGGGGTGGAAGCAGAGAGACTAGAGTTGTAGCCTGAAATGGTACAGACTTATAGAGGAGTGGATAGGAGGTCCAACTATGCTTTTGGGAAATTCAAGGAAAGAAGTAGGACTAGTATAATGCAATATGAACTATACATATATTATTTATATATAACTGTTTCCATGATGTAAATGGAGAGAGTGACGTAAAATGTGGAAATCATTTTTGCGGGCTTTACACTCATTAGGATCAATAAATCATTGAATATTCAGCTGAGCAATTCTTTGTGAATTTTAAAATCTAAGCAGATTTTCTAGGTTTCACTAAAGATGATATAACAAGAATTAATGTTGAAATTTGACTTACAAACCAAGAAGATATAAGCATAAAATAAATTATTACTAAGCTTTGGTATAGACTGGTCTGGAAGGAAGCCTATCATAGTTACATTGGTAAATTTCTTCCTTAATAAACGATTTTCCTACAAATGTTACTTATACATTAACATTAGAGAAATACATTTATTAACTACCTATTATGTTCTACAAACTTTTTTGTAATTCAAAGAAAAACAAAATATTCGGATTGCAAATTCTGGACTCTCTCTAAACCCTCCCTTAACCTCATCCCATTTCAATAAAAAATGAATCCTTTCTAGGGATTACAATGAAAAGCTTAAATATTTTTGTTAATATGAGTTTTTAAAAAATATTATAAAACATAAATGTTATAAAATTATAAAACTACATTTGACACCTAGACATATTGTTCTAAAAATTTTATCTTTACACTAATAATTAAAAAGATAAGATTTTAATTTGCCTAAGGGTTTACTTGAAGAAGCATAAATTCCAAATTTGGTTTCACTATTTTTAAAGATACGGATATTAGAACACAGACATACACACACAACACAGATAAAAGTTCAAAAGAATGGATCATATTTTTAGCTGTTTGGAAGTAGGCTTGTTAAAAATCTATAGAAATTTTTCAAAAGTTGTATCAAAGTTCTAATTAGAATAGCTCGGTTATCCTACAAGAAATTAACTCCACAAAGTGATAACTATCAGAAAATTGGTATTGTTAAATATTATAAATCTCTTTTTAGATGGCTAAATAATACTAAGAAAAAATTATCATGACTTTTGGATATAATATTTGTTTTATCTTATAAGACATTAAGTAATTAACAAAAAAAGACTTTCTAACAGACAAAAATGGTTCTTTTAGAAAGATAGTTTCTAAGTTGCTATTTTTTATTATCAACTGAAAATATGAGTTTTAGCTAGAAATGTAAAATATAAAATATACATGATTTTATTATAGATTTTTTAACTTAAATTTTCAAATTGCACATGTCTGAATTAGAAAATTTAGTTTGAAAAAATATTTTTCCACTCAAGAAACAGCTGAATGTGATTTGACTGAATTTGGGAATATTCCCAAAATGTTTTAATTTTTAATCTGATTTGTGCTCCTGTTATTTATCTTAAATGTTTTCATTATCAGAATATGTTATAAACTAGTATAAATTAGTACAAATAATAGCTAAATATTAACTAGGAAACTATCTTTCTAAAATAAGCACTTTTATCTGTTAAAAAGTATTTTTTTAAATTACTTAATGTTTTATTAGATAAAAACAAATATTATATCCAAAAGTCAGTGATCATTTTATTATTATTATTTAGTAATCTAAAAAAGAGATTTATTATATTTAAAAATACCAATTAGACCGATAGTTACTACTTTGACTGGATGCTTCTCTGTATCAGATGAATGAACCAATCTCCTCTTTCCAGCTGAGAGGCAGAAAAGACAACCATTGTTAGCTTTGGTGGATTAGGACTACTCAAGTTGCAAGGTTGGGTGACATGCCATTGCTTCAGAGATACTAAGATTCTTCATAGACTGGTGATATGATTCAATAATTTTCATGTAGAAAAGGTAAATTTAGGAAAAAGAGAACTTCCTGGATCTAAGAATTAATAAAGAAACATGTTCTATATTCTAACATGGTGTAGCAACATTATATTCATTTCAACATTGGGCTCTGGTAATCTTTAGAGCAAACAATGCATTAATATGACAATATTATAATAATGAAAGCTTTTATGATAAACAGCAGGAGAGTAAAATAGATTAAAAACTAAAACATGTTCGGAATATTCCTGAATTCAGTCAAATTACATTCAGCAGTTTCCTGTGAGGAAGAAGATTTTTTCTAATTTTAAGTTTTTTGAAGACTAAAACATCAAATTGGGGGAAGGGTTGTGTTTATGACTTTTCAGGCTTATTATAACAGTTTATTTTACATGACTTAACTAAAATATGATATTTTTAGCAATAATTTGGACCTCATGAATCAAACCAAAACTTGTGCTCCAAAGATATAATTTTTTTAAATCTTAAAAGAATTATAGAAAGCAAAAAATTGGGCTTAGACCACTCTAAAAAAAGAGCTGAACTAATAGATCTTCTTGTTAACAGAGATATAAAATCTTCAAATTGTGGTATGATTCTGTAGGGAAGGATACCCTGATTACGAAACTTTAGCCTTATACATTTATCAAAGAACATTTTAAAATTTATACTCTTAATAGCACTTCATCAGCTTGGTCCAGACCTTTACCTCACTTCACTATTTAAAATATTTAATAAATTTATATTCTAAGCTATTACAGTAAACTAAGAATAATGTGAAATAATCCCAAATGTACAAAAATAAATCAATAAAATTATATCAATTATAATTATATAATATATCACTAATGTAAAGCATAAATTTAATTCAGTATATTATCATAAGAGTGTATTTATTTAGAGTAAAGAAACAAATGGAATTTATTTAACTAAGAATTGAAAACAGAAAAAACAAGTATAAAAAATTAACTGTTAAAAGAAAGAATGTAAACAAACACCCATTGGAACAAAAATAACTCAGAGGAAAATTAGCACATTCCAGGAGGCATAGACGATGGCCTGGGGGGACAAGTAAATCCTAAAGCAAACCTCCAAGAGTGCTGAAAGAAGGAGAAGATGAGTAGAGGCTAGCTGGACGAGAGGCGAAGGGTTTCCTATAGCTGTTGTAGGACATCCTTGCTCGGACTGTGGTCAGGAATAGTCACTCCCCACCACTTCACTGCCTCCACCCTCACCTCCCCCACACTATCACTGACCGATTTAAACTGTATACAAAGCCAACAGACTTTTTGGCAACTCCTAAGAAAAGAGCCACATGACAAGGAGACTTGCTTTTTATATATATCCATGAAATATAAATTATTAAAGAGGCCAAGGAATATATCCAGGGACTCATTCAAAATCCTATTTAAAAAAGATAATAATATAAATACATAATAAATAAAGATAATAAAATGATAAAGACATAATATCACTAATATATTAACACATAAATTATTCTGGTAAAAGATATAATTATATTTTAAACAAGACATAAAATTATTTAACAAGCACAAAAGATTGAGACATGAAATTTCAAGTCTATAAATAATTATTTCCAGACATCTATGATTATTATTTTTAGGACTTTTTCCTTTTGAACAATCTTTCATCTTAAATAGACAAGAGAAATGCAAATTTCAGTTTTAGCTTTCCCAAAGAAATGCCATAAAAGAGAGAAAAAACCCTATTGATATCTGGTTACAATGGGCAAGACAGTGATAAGGTAGTGAAGTGAAGACATACACTAAATAAATTATTAGAAATATCATAGAAATCCAAGTATCAAAATTATAAACTTCACAATTTAATGATGCAATTCTTTCTTAATTCAAATTACCCTTCAGATGCTAATCAATTAAATGTTTAGACTGAGTAGCACCTGAAGAGAAACCTTGGATTTTACAGGTCAAGCATTAAATAAATTAGACAGGGATACATACAAAAATGGAATTTATATTATAAATGAAATGTAAATATAAACCATAAAAATTAAGTATAAAATTTTTTATGAAAGAAAAATTATGTCATTTGTCAGTATGAGAATTGTAATGTTTAATTACAGAAACCAAACATAGTACTACATTATGTTTGATTTTAGAAAATATAATTAAAATTATAGTCAAATTAATTAGTAAATTTGAACTCTTTTTATCCCAAATTGTGAAGTGATTTTTTTAATGTTCCCAGTCTATGTTGTTGTCTTAGGCTATTTCTCACCCTGAATATATCTTCAGTCTGATAAGACAAAGTTCATAATATTGTAATTTTTTAAAGTAACTCTTTTAAATACTTGATAATTATCAAAAACCTCTAAATAAACATGCCTATTAAGATAAACAAAAATATATTGCTTCCTTAACCATTTTGATTAGATTTACAAACCGATCAATTTTCCATTTCAGATTTTTAAAAAATAGGAGTAAGTTTCAGGAATGATGTTTGCTTTAGCTAGAGGAGGGAGTGATAAAGGAGAGTGGTGAGAGAAAGTAGTACAGCTGGCTAGGGAAGATAAGAGAGGACATCTGGCAGGAGTGCTGATCATAGGCCATGACTCCAACTGTCACCTTACATCTGAGGAGGGCGACTGAATCTTGGCAATGAGCCAAACTAGTGGCTTTCTTACTGAACCAAACTTTATCTAAAATATTCTAACAAGAGGTCCAAAATAAGCTTAATTTAAATAGAACTTTTCTTGAAAGTTAATTTTTTAACAAAGAATTAGGTATAACTCTTAAGTTAATAACTTTTCTTCATTAGTAAACTATTTTTTAGTGGTGTTCCACATCACTTTTAAGCGAGACTGATATTTGTAAAATTTTGGACCATTTTTTTTTTAATTCAATAATTCAAATAATTTAAATTTTAAAATTATCTTCTTAAATAGGGGCAGGCAATGAAGCTGGAGGTTCAATTTTCATAGATAATAAGATAGAGTTTAGAAAATAAGAATAAGTAATGTTATTTGGGGAGGGTTTATATTAGAGGTAATGTGGAAATCTCTATATTTTTAGAAGGACAATGTACACAGTTAGTAGCTGAAATACAGGCGTCGGGACGACACTTTTCAACTATAACTGGAACACTCTTTTGGTTTAGGTTAACAAACCATTTAAAAACCAGTCATTAACTTAAAAAAAAACAGCAACTAGATGATGCCTCAGAGAAATTTATAGTTTACTAAGCACATCAGTATTCTTAATAAATGTAATTGAGATAATAGCTACTAGGGAGTTCAAATATAAAAACAATTTTCCAATTACCTTAAAAATTATTTTTTAACAAATAGGGTTTCAAAAAGAAAAAGAAACAGTATGTATTTCTCTAAACTATGAATATTATATTTTCTTCCAAGGAAATATTTCACGCTAAGTTCAAATGGAGAGTTTTTGACAGTAAGAAATTATTAGTAGACAAATTTTGTACATTGTAAGCTGAAACATTGGCAGATAATAAAAAATTCACAATTTTTAATATTTAATTTTTTGAATCAACCTTGACCGAACCCCAACAAAAATTCTCTACTAATTTCACCCTAAGGCATATTCAAAAACCTAATGATACGTCTTACAATTAACTATCAATAGAACTATTTATAATTAATAATACTTAGAAGCAAACAATTACTTCACAATACTTGAATCATCACACTATAAAATGGCCCAAATATATTTTTCATTATTCTTCAATGCCTACATTAAAAATAGGTCTAGTTATACAGTATAAATAATTAATTGATTCAATAAAACTTTACACATAAAATAATTTTAGGTCTATTTAACATGGCTGGTTTCACTAGCCCGGCTTTGGCTAACCTTTCTCTCAAAATACTTTAACTTACCATGTTCCAAGACAAATTTTCATATTTAAAAAAATATTCTGTTTAATACTTTAAAAAGATAATCAATTTATTTTAGGCTTACAAACATATATGTATATTTAAAATCCAATCACATAATTCATTGAGGAGGGGGGCATGGAGGAATTCTGAGACTTCTTTTATTGAATTGTTGAGCACAAATGTTTAATGATTATTAAGATTCCTTGTATCTGTTTTTAAGTTACATTGCATTGTAAAATGATTTACAAACTGCATATTACATGAAATAAGTAAAGCTTTTAATGTAATTAATGGTTTTTCTTTATTTAATTTTTTTTTTATAACCTTTATTTACTTTATATTAAATTCTGTTAAAAATAAATAACAACATTATTTAAAATTTTAATGTTATTATAATCCATGTGGTATTTATGTTCTTTATTGTGTACACATTATTAGCTTGGGGTCTGCTTATTTTTTACTTTTTTACCTTTGGTACTTTGAAATACTCCTTTTATGTAAGCCTGGCTTCTCTCTAGACTAATGTGATATTAATAAAGAGGCATATTGGGCAAAAGAGGCATGGAGTTTTATAGATCATATTGTTCTGTTTATTTGTTCAAGTTTGTATTTCAAAGGGGTAAATAGGTTCCTGATTTTATTTGTGTTCTTATAACAGAATAAATGCTATTAAAATAATACCTAATATTTTTTTAAAAGCTTCTGTAATTAGTTCTAAGAGAACATGTACATAGGTAAATGCTTGTTATATAATAAATATACTTGATTGTATATTTGAGTAGTTCAAGTATAATATAATAAATGGTTGTTTTCCATCAACTCCCTTCAAATTTATTTCGGTAAATGGTGGATAAATCATTATACAGGGATAATAATAAATAATATTGAACATATCTTTGACACAAAAATAAAATTAATTATTTTAATGAAGACTTACTCATAAAATAAAGTAAGGTACATCTATCTAGGCTGGTCCCAGAATCTTGGTGTTTACTAAACCTACTCCTCAATTCCCTGTCACCTTGTACTTATCATTATCATGTTAAATAAATATCTTTACTTTTAGGTTTTTTAAAACATTTTATTAATCATTTTACTGAGCTGATATAATTTATTTTGTGTACATAATGCATACTAAGGCATAAGAAAGCATCCACAAGTAACAAATTTTAAATTATATTTTTCTGTACCTTTTGAACCAGAAATTAAATGTTGCTGAAAATCTCATAACTAGAGCTAATAAAATGACAGACAAATTAAATTTGTTCTACGTTCCAATAAAAAATAACTTAGTAAAAAAAGTGTGATATAAAAATTTAAATAGAACTAAACCCATAAAAGAGAAATGTAAACTAGAAAAAATAGGTCGTTAAATCTATGTACATGTTCTCTGTATAATATTTTGCCTCCCTTCGGTTAATTTTTTCAAATTCAAACTAGGGATTTTAATACTTAAGCAAATAAAATGAAAAAAATAAAAATTAGCTTTCCTCCACATCATGAACTTTGCTAGGCTATAACTGATGTTTTATTAATGAATTAATTTATAATTAGAGTATGCATCATGTCATACATTTTTTGTTTCGTGATTATTATAATTTTTTTTTGTTTTGTAAAACAATGTGAAATTTAACATTAACTTAATATAAGAAAGGATAGAGAAAAAAAGTTTAAATCTAATTTAAAAAAAAATACTAATAATACTCTTTCTTTATAAATATTTATTTGGTTGTGGTTTATTATCCCACGTAAATTTTAAACAATAAATGAGAGGGAATAGATTTAAGAAAAGGAACGACTAAGCACACCAGCCCGGATAGCAGGAGATCCAGGTTTGATTCCCGGCTGGGACAGATGGATTTTTTTATTCTATTCCCTCTCATTAATTGTTTACTAATAATACTCAATTTTTAATTGTGGTACTAAGAGCATTTTGCTCAAAGCCTTAATTTAATTTAGCTAGTCGATCTAATAATAGGGAATTTTTAATGTTACCACATGGTTCAGAAACTAAGCTTAAAGATGAAAAAAAAAAAAAAAAAAAAAATAAATTCTTTGAATAAAAANTAACATTTTTCAGATAAACACATACTATGAAAGATATTTTAGAATATGTTTTCAAGAGTTGGGTAGGACCTCTTATGTAAAAAAAATATATATATATGATATATATGTATGTATATATACATTTTTACTGGTAGCTGAAAAAGAAGAACAGAACACAAATAAAAAAAGTTTAAAACCTGTCTTGCTCAGAGCAAGATACAACTTTTGATAATTGGTATGCCTAAGAGTAACCAAAGTTTACCAAATTTACATTTATAGGTTCACCAAAACAACAGGACCAAAAGAAGCAATTATTAGCATATAACTTTACTAGCCCTAATTCAAAATTTGGAACCCCCAAGTTTCAATAGTGAATTAAATATTTGTAAAAAAATTATTTACAGTAGTACAACTCATAGTACTACGAAGGAAAACTTTGCAAATCATTTTTTGATTCTAAGGTTTTAATAAAATTATCCAATAGACTTAAAATTTTAAGATAAAAGTCAAAAAACATAAAATTTTAATAAAATATTGCTGACCAATTAATTGCACCCATGGTTTGAAGGCCATCATTGATTTAGCAGAGATAAACAGTAAGACCTCTAGTTTCCTAAAAATTGCCCTCCTTGAAATTTTCTAAAACTATAAATAAAAATAAAAATAAAATTTTATAACCAAATCTAAGAGTTAGGAAGAATATGAAAATACGACATAAACAATAAAAATGGTTAACAGCAGGGTGATTTAAAAGAATATTTATCACTCAAAGTGTAACCTCTTAGCAACTATGTGTTCAAAATTCACTTAAGTAGTAAATACCTTTATCCAGGATACAAAAATAATATTGAGTGAGGGATTGACTAGACTGTGTTCCACACTTTTTTTTAAAAATAATAGTGTATTAGAATTGAAAGTAGTCAATCCAGTTACATGGAATAAAAAATCTTAGGGAATCAAGAGATTGATACTAACATTTCTGCGAGCCTTCCATCTGAGACGTTTGGCACACCAAGCACGCATAGTCTAGAATGTAGCTCAGTAAGATTAGCAATGAAGGTGAGATAAAATAGTGGAACAGTAAGGGAGCACTCGAGAGATAAAGCAAGTGAATGTGAAGGGCCAGAGAAATGAAGGGTTCACAGTGTATAATAAAAAATATGCTATCTTTAATAGCACAGATAAGAAAACAATCCATAAAATAAACAAACACTTCTCTTATCTTAAGCTATTGAGGTATATTGAAAGCTATAAAAAACAGAATGTTCTTACAGAGCTGTCACTCAAAATATTTTGGTATAAGGCAAATTAATTTCAACAAGTAAAAATGAGCAATTATTAGCAAATAAATTTGTAAGTCGTATTTCATAATTTAGACCTCCAATTTTCAATGGTAAAATGAATATAGAAAACAAATTTCCTGTGAATTGCTCTTTTGATATTAAAAAAAAAATTAATAAAAGTAAATTGAATTATAACTATAAAGATATAATAAAATTCCTGTAAAACATGCTTTTAATTCTTCAAAAGTTTTGAAATTTGATTGAATTTATACTTGTATAATATTTTTAATTAGTTATCCACATTTTCTAAGGAAAGTTGAAGGAGAGTTAAATTTTTTTAAATATTTGGAGTATTATAAACCAGTTGTAATAATTCACTGCTTTTTGAAGAGACTGATACTGGCTATTCTTAACAATAGACCCAATCTATACTTAGAGTAGAGTAATATCCCAGAATAACTTCGTTTACTAGCAAATCTCATTTTAGCCTTCCACGACTGATTTCCTTGAAGTGGGTTGAGTCTTGTTATTCAACTTCTATAATAAGATATTTCAATGTATTGCAATAGAATTAGCTACTTGAATATATTGCAAGATAATAAGGTAGAACAGAATATATTTCATTCTTAGCTAATAAGTCATTCGTAGTGGAATTTGTTTAGAAAAACTTAGTAAATATCAAACCATGACTTATTTTAAAATATATTGATTTAAAAAAATAAATTTAATGTATGTAAAGTTTTTTCCGGGTTGGACCGTGTAAAGTTTGTGATGGTTGCCGAGCTTTCACACATCCTGTGATGGCTTCTTCAGGGCTGATAAATAAATTTAATGTTAATAAAATGAACTGCTGCTTCAAATATAATTCATACTTCTAATGTATAGAAGAAGCTCCAGTTTTAATTAAGATAATTTATAATTTGTCTATAATTATAAATTTTCCAAGTAGAACTGTAGCTTTTTAATTTCCTTTAATAATATATATTTCCTTTATATAGTAGGCAAAAGCAGCTCAAGACCAAACATATTTCATAAAAATAAAATTTGCTGGAGATATCATTTAGAGTATTCTTAGACTAAGAGACAGGGACCAATATGCTTGAATCTAAAATCATTTGGCCATTTTTTCTATTTTAAATACAGAAGTCTTTATTGACATAATGCTCTGAACTCTACTATATCAAAAAGTGTTATTATGATACTCCATTCCAAAGTTTTTGGCTTTCCTAATCGTGATATTTTATGAATCTTTAACTTCAAATATTTAATTATATTTAGTAATAATCAATTGTTATATATTTGATAAAGTACCAAAAAATAAATAANAGCCAACACCCCTCCCCCCCACTTAATACTTAATGGACATTAATAGAGTCAATTATTGGTTTGTAAAATTATTATTATTTGGTTTCTTTTCTCTAAAAAGAAGAGAGTTAACTCTTAGCTAATTATCTTCCTAAATTCATTAATGTAAAATTATACAAAACATGAAATTGAAGGCTTATTAAGTTGTAAAAAGTGATTTTTTTTTTTGAATTCCTAATAATAACAAACATTAAAAAATTAGATTCTGGTTTTCTCTAAGCCTTCCTTTTGACCAATTTCACACATTAACAAATTCATACAACAGATCACGAGTAAGATTAAATACTGGAGCTGCTTTATATGTTGTAAGATTTTGCTTCTTTATCATTCATTAATGTAAAAATTATACAAAACATGAAATTGAAGGCTTATTAAGTTGTAAAAAGTGATTTTTTTTTTTTAATTCCTAATAATAACAAACATTAAAAAATTAGATTCTGGTTTTCTCTAAGCCTTCCTTTTGACCAATTTCACACATTAACAAATTCATACAACAGATCACGAGTAACATTAAATACTGGAGCTGCTTTATATGTTGTAAGATTTTGCTTCTTTATCATTCAAACACTTTGGATATTTTACTGGTAGGAAACTCTGGACATCTGAGGTCTTCTCCTACTGGGTCATGCTTCTAGAACTGTCTTCAATTCTCTAATGCCCTCTAAATGTATAAGAAGAATTATTAAGATCCTAGGGAATATTGGTCTTTCTATTGCGGTTTGTTCTATCATTGAATTGCAACAATTTGTTCAGATATTCATTAATCTGATGCAGGATATCACTAGGTGTGTGGTTTGAAAATTCTTGGAACATATTGATGGGAAGGTGAAGATAATGGCTATATATATGTGTGTATATGTCACTGCTGACATAAATTTTTTCATCTTTCGTTGCTGTGATGAGCAGAAGGCTTGACCTCGGTGATTTTTAAGGCCTACAAACTCCTTCCATCTACCAAATTATCATTTTACTACAGCATACTATTGAGAAAGAAGCCTTAGGTCTGTATTAAACTGGGTGCTTTTGTTTTAAAGATGCTTTTTAAAGGTCACTAATTACCAAAAATCTGGAAATATTAGGGAACCGCCACAACAAGAGGGGATAACGGCAGTCAACAGGAATGTTTGATAATGCATAGACATGGTCTACAGTGCCTCCTGCTAATATGTATGTTGTTCAACCAATCATCTGTTGTGCGCAGATCAACTAATAACCTTTGAGAGAATAGAAAATCAATACAAGTAATGAGTTGTGTTATGACAAAATTTCATTTATACAAATGGCTGAGGCCAAAATCTACAGATGCTTAACCTCTCCATACATTTTTATGAGGCTGTTGTTGTTAACAGTGTGAAATCAGATAATTTCTATTACATGTAATGACATAAGCGAGAAAAAATGGTGATAGAAGTGCCAGTTGATATTTCTTTACTTCTTTGTTGTGAAAAAGTGGTACTGAGTTAGGACTATGGTCCACATTATGGTTGCCACTAGTTACTAATTCTATTTGTTTAAAGGTTTCCATAAACAAAATTTAGTAAACTTCCTGGTATTTTTTCCAAGTTAATAGTGAAAAAATCAATGCCTTTTTCTTGATCTACATCTGCTTCTGGAATGCCTGATATTGAACGACACTGTTGGACCATTGATCTGTTTTATTCCTATCAAGTTTAGTGACTTCACTTTGAAGTCGTCTCATCTTCACCAAAATTACGGTGTTTTTTATATCCATGGAGAAAATGGAACGTGAACTTTTGGATTGTGTTTCTTGAGCCACAAGAAAACTGCTGAGTAACTAGTACTGCCTGCTGATTCCTTGCTCCGATATACACTAGTGAAATCTTTGAGGATTGTACCCTTCCATTCTTTCACCTGCAATAGCTGTCAGCTAATAATCCTCTTGCTTAGTTGGTGACAAGATTTCCTGCACCCTCAAAGTTAAGATCTTGAACAACTGATTGTGCACCAATTTCAGACTGAGGATAGTTTCTGCCTGAGGTAATACAACTGACATGTGGCATCCTGCTGCCTAGTAGTGAGTCTTCTGTTTCATAACATTTTAGGAATCGCCAATCTCCATGCTGAAAACAGCATTTCGGAGAGAATTCCCTAATCTATCACTGATACAGCTGGCTGAAGCTTAATCTGTGGAGAAGTTACCCTAGAAGTGGGAAATGTAGCCTCTATCTGTTGTAACTATAATAAGATTATTCCTATGAAAGTATGGAAACTTGCTACTGATGCGACTACTGTAACACATTTAGAATGTAACATGGTGTCATGTGAATCATGTTCTTCTGACAATTTGTATTTTGGAGTCACCACCTATAAATAATGTGACAGCTGTACAAGGCTCTCTATGTAAAAATAAAATACTTCCTAAAAATAAATTTAAAAAAGTATTAGTAGAGAATTTCTTGGGGTTCATTCAAGGTTGTTCCAAAAAAAAAAAAAAAAAAAAATACAAATTTTTT
>KZ806888.1:763372-784409 GCA_000696205.2 Oncopeltus fasciatus
ATAAAAATAAAGAAGCAGCCATAAAATAATTTGTATATCATTTATATATTTTTAATTAACCAATAAGAAAATATGAATAATTTATAATAACAAACTAAATACATCAAATTATTCAAATTAAAGAAACAAGACAATGAGCTCGAATCAACCACTCTGGTGAGTGTGATAATTTTTGCATGCTGCAACAGACCATCAATGACCTACCTCAGAATTGCCGAGCTGTTGACTAGCTTGTTGAAGGATCTCTTGCTGCTTCTTTTTTACCAGCTGCTCAGCAGATTTGATCTCCTCCAGTGTCACACCCTGGGTAGACCGACGAGTCTCTCTCACTCTCTTAGCATGTGCCTTTCGCTGTGTCTCAGACTCTTCATCTCGAACTGGAGGAACAAATGACCTGTACAAGAAGGAAAAATAAGTGTTATTATGGTTTTACCAAGTACGTTTTCTACAGTAAATAGCCTTAACATAAAATACATACATGGATAGCACACATGCACAAAATGAATTAAAAGTATAGATAAAAAATATTATTATTTTTAAAGGGGTATATAAAAAAATAAAAAATGACTGTCTTATCAAATTCAAGATTTCGAAGGACTGTGTAAATATTTTAATCTATTTAATACTTAGTAATCCCTTTGTAGCTCCTCTAAGCTTATTAAATCCCATTTGACTTAATTAGTAATTTAAAAAAAACCTCAGTATAGTTATTTGTATCAAAGAAGAAACATGAGAGTTTTCCATGAAATTCTTGTAATTACAAGGAAATACTGAAAAAAAAAAAAAAAAATCACAGCTTTTGAAGCAATTCGTGAAAGTACTATTGATGAAGAGGAAGGTGTCCTTGACCAGTGCACAGTGCGGCATTGGTTTGAAAAATTTAGCAGTGTAAATATGACTTCAGAAAGAAAGATGAGTGACCAATAATGAATACTGATGACGTTCTGCAGGAAGCTGTTGATTCAAATCCGTACACAAGTACTCACGAACTTGCCAAGGAGTGTGCTAAGAATCAGCAAAGAAGTTAGAAATTCGTGGAAATTTATTGAAAAAACCTTTTTATATGAGATATGACTGGAAAATGAAAGGAAGTGATAAAAAATGGTTTTACCGGCAAAATCAGAATACCCATAAACAATGGCTAGATTTTGGTCAAACTACTTTTTTGGTTACTGCAAGGGGGCGATTTGAAAAAAAAAAATTCTATGCTTGACCTTTTTATTTTAAATGTTGAGGGTGTCCTCACACTTCCCATTGTGCACAAAAAAGTTAAAAGAACTTCATGGGTTCAAGCTCATACCTCATCCACCATATAATCCAGAACTTGCACCTTAGATTACTACTTGTTTCAATCCATAGCCCATTTTCAAGGAAAAAAAAATTGATAATTTTGCAGAAGTAGAAATTGTGGTTCAAGAGTTCTTTTACAGCCATCCCAGGATAAAGGAATAGGATGGAGCAATTGGCTAGCAGATGGCTAATAACTGTAGATAACAAAATGAACAATACCTTGAGTATAGTTTACCGTCAGCTATACGCCCAGTACCGCAATCAGCCGAAGTCCCCGTGCCAGTTTTCAATGAATTTCCCTCTTAGGAAGAAGGGGAATATGGATATGACATTAAAAAACATTGTTAAAAACTTTCTTGGAAATACACAAGCATTTAATTACTCCGAAATTGTCCAGTAACTCTTGGAAAACTTCCGAAAGCTAGGTTGCAACATGAGCATTAAATTGCATTTTTTACACAGCCACCTTGCTAATTTCCTGGACAATCTTGGTGCAGTGAGTGAAGAGCAGGATGAGCGTTTCCATCAAGATTTGAGGGTCATGGAAGCAAGGTATCAAGGTAGATGGGGCGTACATATGATGGCTGACTAATGTTGGAGCATCAAACGCGAATGTACACAAACTAAACACTCCAGAAAAAGCTACAAACACAAATTTTTATCTTAATTTTTAAGTACTGTTCATTAATTAAACAATTTTATATGTATGAACTCGATTTAACTTACATTAAATGTTTTGTAAACTGTATATTTGGTACGTTTTTACTTTTGTTCTTTTAAAAGCATGATTTTTATTATTTCTGAGGATATCCTGTAGTTTAAAAAGTTGATGTGATAGACAAAACTAAGGTCATTCTCAGATTCAGACGCCAAGAATTAGTAAAAAAAAACTGTCAGATCTAACTCAACAAAAAATGTGTTCCCCAGTATTATTATTTATTCAGAATTAAATGATAGAAGGCACACCCAAGATTTTTTCTTATTAATTTCATAATTTATTCTGTATTATAGAGAAAAGGCAAAAGAATAATTGATTTTACAAAACTCGTACAACTATACACTTTTTTGCAAAAAAATTTTGAGTAAAATTGCATGAGTCATTTCATCAAAGCCATACTATATAAAACTAAAAATTATCCAGTTTTACATAGTTTATAAGCTAGCATTAATTTTGTTTGTTTTTATTTTCAGTTTTTAAAAGTTAAAACTATAAAACCAGTAAGACCAGTATACTCCAGAAGACTTCCATGCTACGTCAATTAAAGCACTGATGATGAAATGATGATTTTTCAGATAATTTAAGTTGGAGTTAAGTCTAGGGTTTTGATAAGTTCTGGTTTACATATAGGAGATAAAAGTGAATTGTTTAATACTTGAACAACCAAATCAAATGAGTACTCATACTACAAAGAAAAAAAAATCTACACTAATTTAGTAAAACAACAAATCACTAGAAAAATAATAGTAAAATAAAGGAATAACATTCATAAACAAAGCAAAAATAAATATTTTCATACACAATGGAAACTAAAGAGTAGCCATTATTTTAAATTTGCCATGGCATCATGCACTAACCATTCCTCAAGCTTTAAAATGAAAGTACAACATTGCATGCTTGGGACAATGTTAACAGAAAAATATGGAAGGAAAACATTCCCATTCACCACATTCACACATACATAAAAATAAATCAACATAAAATAAGCATGCATTGGCAAAAATTTGAATCAGGACAAAATTACGCACTTGAAGAAGTTCTTGAATATATTGGCCGGGGATAACTTGCTTCCACCAGGGGTTGTGGGGGTTGAAGGAGTTACACTGTAATTATTGGAAATACTAGGGATAAATCTAATTTCAAATCTTAGTTTAAAGTAAGAAAAAAAAAAGTGAATGAGTCATAAGTAGTTCAAAAATTCAAGTAAAGTAGTTAAATAGTCAGAATGAAAAGGAAAAATAAATTATAAGTTAAATAAAAGACTAATGGTTAATATCTAAATTACAAACAATTCAGAAGGATAAATGATAAATAAAGCTGTGATAAGTATAGAATAGAAATATGAAAAAATTACTTATATCTGTTATCATTAAATAATTCTAGGCTCAGATAATAAATACACAATTACCCCACATCTAAAGGGAATAAATAAAATAAGAAAGTAGAATATAATTAAATTTGAGGAAAGAAGAACCCAACACCTTGTCATTATCACCAATTAAATTTATGCCACAAGCAAAAGAATCATTATTTTGATTGTTGATGATCGTTAACAAATTTATAATAAATATTGAGAGCTCACATTTCTTTGAGATGAAAGAATATATAATGAGATGATATAGCTGAGATAACCTTCAGTTCAACTTGGACAAGGGCTTTAAAATCAATGCCCCAAGAATAGTTTGAGATAAAAATTAAAAAAAAATAGATATTTTTTTAAAATTGTATTTTTTGGATCTACCTTGACTGAACCGCACCAAAAAACATCTCATACTTCTAATATTACTTTCCAAGAACTAAAATACAGTTATGGTGGAAATTTTATATAACTTGTTAAGCATGATTTTGATGGTGAAGGGAGAATTATTTATATAAACTTGAAGACTTGCCAAAATTCAGAATTGTGGTCTATATAATATAAATTTACATGCAACTGTCCTACACTTAATTGATAAATATAGGATTCTTATGGAGTTGAAAAAAAAAAATGGTTTTGCAGTCCTCTTTATCTAGGAATAGTGTCCAAAACTTTCTAAATTTCTTAATAGCTTAGCAATAGAGACTGCTATTGATGAAATTATTAATTATAATTAATTTTGAAAGTTTCATGCAGAGAAACACATGAATATATAAATTGACACAAGTAGAGTTATTATTATTATTATTTATTTATGATGAGAGGTTAGTCAGGGATTTAGTCTTGGTAACTGAAGAATTAAAACTAATTTGTAAATGGAAAAAGTTCTCTGTTTTTACTAATGAATTGGCCTATATTTCAGGCAATCATCAGGTGTGATGGGGAGAGAGAGAGAGAGAGAGAGAGAGAGTGAGGAGGTAACTATTATATCATTTCTCTCTCATAATTAACAATAAATATCATCAGGCATGATAATTTATTTACTTTTTTAAAAATTTATATACATAGTGAACCAGTCATATTTTCTATATTATTATATTACCAATTATTCTATTTTTGAAATTTTTTGAGACAGACAAGTATGTCTTCCAATTTTTTAAAGTATATTTCTAATTAGTATTGTTATTATCTATTTATAGATTTTAAGAACATTTTTATAATTATACTGTTATTATGTATTTTAAATTACGATAACTTATTTAATTTTATTCAGCCTGGTATAGTTCCACTAGACCACTTTGCTTTAATTGAGTTCAATGACCTTTAATATATAATCCTTTAGGATATAATAAATAACTTTACAATTTAATTATACTCAAATAAAATGGTTAAAAAAAGAAGATATCTAAAGATGCTCATCTAGTAGATATAAGATTACCAATGAGTTATCTTGGAAATAACTAACCAATGTTAGTTTTGAAGGAAATAATTGGTTGTTATCATGATAATGTTTTTATTTGAACCCCAAATTATTGGAACCTCATTACTGATCAACTCACCTCTTAAAAAAAAAAAAAAAAAAAAAAAAAAAAATTATGGCTCACCTTCTGACAACTGCATTTGATTGAGGACTAGTAGAGACAGAGACAGGGTTCACAGAATTGACTGGAGTTGAGGCTACTGTTGTGGCTACCTGGCTTGGAGCAGGTGTACTCGACCCCAATCGTACTGCTTCCTCGCGCGCAGAAAGCCTCCTACTCACATAAAATTAATTAGTCAAACTTTTTTTTTTTTTACAATAGTTATTGATTAAATTGAAAACCAAAATTGAACAAATTAAATGTATAAGACAATCTGCCTAGAAGTCTAAAAGCTCATAGCATGATTGATTAGCCAAAGAAAGAATACAAACTAAGGCTTCCAAAAATACCAGGAATCCACAATCTAACCGCAAGTAGAAGCATATAAAACATAAAAATTGAAAGGTTGGAGAAAATTAGACATTAACTTTACTATAATTTCTCTGTTTAAGCAGAGAGTGTATATAAATCCAACTATGGCTTATACTTTCTAAATAATGTGAAGCTCAGGAATGGAAAAAATCGGCTGATGGATTCTACTATCTCTCCTTGTTCTAATTTTGTTGCAAATCATACCAAGACATAATATTATGACAATCTTAAGTAAGAAATATCAACATTTAACAATCACTCAATATCAATATTGGGTCAACAGCTGCACCACACACTGATATTTATTTATTAAGCCTACCTCTGAAGCATCCCTATTCCTGTTTCTATTTTTATTTTCTTGTGAAGTTTTATAAAAAGTATGTCATGCAGGAGCTGGGTCGAATTCCCCAGTATTATAGATGATATTTCTATTCGAGCTTTCCAAGTCATGTAATCCCCTACACTTATAGAATATTCTTCATTAACTAAATATAGGTTCAGTTTCAGTGTTCTAAATAACCAGATACCAGCAGAAGTGCCCACTGTAGTGAAAAAACATTTTTTCTATTACATGACATATCAAATAATCCCCGCTCCTAATGGTTAGATTTGCTCAATAATCCAGTCATCTTTAATTTTACACTTTAATTCATTAAAATCATTTAATTTAAAAAAAAACATTACTTATTAGGATAAACTGAGCCCACAGTGATTGTACTCTTAGGCCGTGAAATTAAAATTTACTTTGAAACTAAAAAAATTATTTTAGCAATTAACAAATCTGTGTGGAGTTTCATAACTTTAAACTAAAAATTACACCCACTGCATTGATAAACTTTTTGTTTTCTCACTTAATGTTTTAGGTTATCCCTCACTTCTCCAATTTAATTTTGCCAAATTTTATTATGAAAAACAACTAATTGTGGCTACTAGGATATATAGTTAGAATCATAAAGTATAGAACCCCTCACTCCCAATTGCTCAATTTTACTATGTATCTCTTAAAATATTTTGTCAAAAAACAAAGTTTCGTTGGTTTTCATTACCTTAGACTAAATATTATGCCCACTAAAAAGAGAAAAATAAAAAATTTGTACTCATGCTGCTCGACAATAGGTTATGCTTCAAATCTATTTGATAGATTAAGCTCTACAACAGAAATAATCTTTTACTTTACATTTAAAATAAAATTTTGGCTTGTAAGCCAAGTTCTGTCAAAAGAAATTAATTTACAAATCAGGTAAACCCCCACTCCTAATTGTTTAACTTCTCTGTTTAAATCCTAAAATATGTATTTTAATCAAATAAATTACTAACCTGTATAGTTTAATTGTGCTAAACTAAATATAGCTACATCAAAAAAGTTTCCTTAATAACTAACATGTTTTTCATTTATCAGCTACATACTGAAATTTGTTTTTTTTTTAAACTGAAATCTGTGGTCTGCATAGTATTGACAGATGCACCTGAACACAAGAGCAAATAATTATTTCAAAATTTTCTCTGATTCAGTGTGTGTGTGAATCCGTGTGTGTGCGCGCTTGTGTGTGTGTGTGTGTGTGTGTTTGTGTGTGTGTGTGTGTTTGTGTGTGTGTGTGTGTGTGTGTGTGTGTGTGTGTGTGTGTGTGTGTGTGTGTGTGTGTGTGTNGTGTGTGTGTGTGTGTGTGTGTGTGTGTGTGTGTGTGTGTGTGTGTGTGTGTGTGTGGGGTGTGTGTGTATAAACCTATAATTTTTGGAGTCTAATAGGTAACATCAGAGAAAATATTGAAATAATTAAATTTAAAAAATCTGCCTTGAGAACTACCTCAATAGCTAAATTCCTTTAGAATTCACTACAAATGGCTCAATAAAGTGAAAAAACTGCCAGCTTCTTCAAAATAGTCAACTTTCTCTGATAAAATTTTATCCTCTGAATTAAATAAATCTTAAACTATTGTTTTTAAACAATTAATGTGAGGGAATAGAATAAAAAAATCTATCTGTCCCAACCAGGACTCGAACCTGGATCTCTTGCTTTCCAGTCCGGTATGATATCATTACACCACCGGGATGAGCTAGATAACTCAGTTACCTAGCTCGTCTCGTTGGTGTAATGGAATCATACCGGCTCGGAAAGCAGGAGATCCAGGTTTGAGTCCTGGCTAGGACAGTTAGATTTTTTTATTCTATTTCCTCTCATTAATTGTTTAAAATTTATGTGGGATAATAAACCACAACTAAATTAATATTTCTTAAACTGTTGTGTCTCATTAATCTAAATTAAACCCATTAATATTAAATGTTAAATCGATTTAAAGATTACCCTTAATGAAAGATATAGTGAAACAGCGTAATAGTTATAAATCATGCAGACAAACATACTAAGAAAATAAATTATAAAAATCACATGCAAATCATAAATACCTGAAGACAAGACAATTTAAAACTTCCTAGATGATAAAATTATTGAAAAGTCAGTAATTATTTAAAAATGTGTGAGAACTCAGCAAAAATATGGTTGATGCATCATATACAACTGTGTTGGAATGTAAAAATTGGAAAAAGTCTAACCTCAACCTTTCATCTAAAAGGGGAATAATTCAGAGTGAAATTAAAAATGAAAATACTAAAAAATAGAATTGATAAATAGACTGGACAAGATTTAGAGACCTACAATTTTAAAGCATTCATCCTCATTACTTGTTGATCAAAATGGGTTTGACCCAGTCAGGCAATCATGATTTTTTGAGGGAAAGATTATCTATAAAGAGCCATCTTTACTAAACATCTATGATACAGGATAGGCTAGCTCAGAGGGTCTTAGACTCATAGCATCAGAAGTTGAGAGCAAAATAATCCTTCACATATGAACGGCATGAACCAAACGGATTCTTCAACATGTCAATGAAATTTGAGTTTGAACTTTCCATGCCATGTAACCCCCCCCCCCCCCCGACNTGGGGAGATTTCTCCACTCAACGCCATTGCCCTGATGATGGCTTACTAGCTAAGCCGAAACGTTGGCATAAATAAAAATATTACTCCAAATTTTGGTGTATATTTTTTTCTTCCTGGCCGAAACCCCGACCATTCTCACATGAGCTTATATTATAAATTAAAAAATGTGAGTGTAAGTTCCATTCTCTAAACTAAATGTCACACCAGCTGAATGAAATGAAACTTTTTTTACTTGCAATTGGCATTTCAGGTAATCCCTATCTTAGCCCTATTTTTATTCAAAAACGAACTCAGGTCATTCATTTTACATTTAAAAGTAAAATTTAATTTTTTAATTTAAAAGTGTCAAATTTAATTTTTAAAAAATTGAAAATTGAGTCATGTAGGCAGAAAAATTTAAATATTTAGTCCAAGTAAACCCCACTCTTAATTGTTAAATTTTGCTGTCCAACACCTACAATACTTTTTTATTAATAAACAACCAATTTCAACTAACTAATGAACTCATCTGAAGATTTGCACTAAATAAGCTTAAATATTATAATTGGTAACTTATTTTCAAAATTTTGGTCTTAAGAGGGTAGACAGACAAATAGATAATATAGACATTTTATAGGACCCACATGAATAGCTTGATTTCCTTACAGGATATCTGCTAAAACTGAAAATTATAGCCTGTAAAGCATAGACATATACACACACAAATATAAATTTTATAAACTATAATTTTTGATATCAAGTAGGTAGAATTAAAGAAAACATTGACAATTTTTCCATATTAACTACATCCTTTTGGAATTCGCTAATAGAACCCTAGACTAAATCAGGACCCCTAATTTTACTGGATACTGAATTTTCTGAATTGTCTAACTCCTATGCGCAATTGCAGCTGCACAATAGCTGAAAAATCAGTTCCATTTAATAGGGGGTAAAAACACTCATTCTGAAATTTAAAAAGGTAAAATAAAATTAAGTTCCAGAACACCTATATGGGCTTTGATGAAATTTTATCAAGTATTTCACTATTTTGAGTATATAATATCTTCTGAAACTTGTACAGGACAATTATCAAATGCTAAAAGTACAATAAGAAAAAATTTATATTCAGATACAGATTTATATCCTCATGCCCATTTAATATATTATATTTTATTTTATGTTTTGATTCATCATTNGTAAAGAAATAATATATATATATATATAAACCTAATCTTATTAATTTTTTTGTGAACTACGCATTTGTATCACTATTCATATCAATAATCAGTTATAGTTCAGATATGGGTTCACTTTATATGAGGGACTCTTATACTTTGAAAATATAAAAGATATTTTAGATTTGAAAAATAATTTACAATCTGTGCAAGTTGTATGTAATAATCTTCCAAAAACTCATTCATAATTAGAATATTATATTACATGAACTAGTTGTACTTAATATTCTTCCTAATATTCATTTGTTTGTATTCCAGCATTTTTTCTAATCCCATGATGAAAGATAAATATTACTCTTGAAAGTGGCCCAGGAGAGAAATAATCAGCAAGCAACTAAGCCTAAGCAAATAGCAAATATAAGGCAAAAAGAGAAATTAAAATTATATATCTACCCTTCATTAATACTCTTGTTTTAAAGTTTAAGATGGAGCATGCGCCATTCTTTATCCCCTCTCTTTGCTATTGTCTGCATCTATGTGAAACCTATTAATGGCAAAACTGAACAAGGCTCACATGTTCAGGTTCCAGAAATTTTTTGGCAAATGAGAGTTTTCCAAAACCAGACTTTATTGAATTTATTTAATCTTTTTTAAGGGCATTACAAAAAAAAAAAAGCTCTAGCAAGTTTATAAAAAAAGTAATATCTAAGAATAGAGTTTATCTAAAACTGAATGTTCCAACATGCTGTTAATTTTTACCTAGCATTATAAGAAGTGCTAAAACTTTGAACATAATTTGAAGTGAAGTTGTGGAGATTTCTAGGGCAAGACTGGCAAAAACTGATGACAGCTTTGTTGCAATACTTAATTAACTCCCAACTGAAATATATAGATATCAAGTGAATTCTTAAATTTTAAATATGGCTAAGGGTAGATGATCAAGTTAGAGAACTTTCTTTTTTTCAAGTTTTTTTTTTTTTTATTATTTCCTTTTGTAGTATTTCTAATTTTCTACTCTTTAGAATATTTTGTCTATCTATTACTCTTAACTATTTGACTTCTATTTATCTCTTCACTCTTACTTTTTTTTTTTTTTAACTTCAGTTGTGTAACTTCTTAACTTATATCTCTTTCTTCATTGCATGGCANACATTTAAATCCTGATTAGATAGAAAAAAGTTTGAAAGTATCAGAAACTGAAACAAAAAGTGGAGTTAACTGTAATGAAAATAGTAGTTTTAAAAACTAAATTCCCCAATTAGAAGGATGCAGATTTGTGATTGTAAAATATATTTTATCCCTTCTATAGACTGACAGAGGCCAAGAGAGGCAAAAATATAAATATATTTAAAACCAGAAGATTGCTTGTTTAATTTAACACTTTAGTAACCTTATAAATAATTAATGAGAGGGAACAGAAAATAAAAAACTATCTGTCCTCGCCAGGAATCGAACCTGGANAACTAAAAGTAAAAAATCAACAAAAACTGAATGTGTACAAATAAAATTAGTATGAAATACCGAAATTGTAGGGAAGTAAGAAATTCCAGAATATAAACAATTATGAAAGATTAAAAAAAATAAATAATGCAAGAAATAGATGTACGTTTTATCTGCTTCAAAACTCTGTGTCCTCCTGAGACTGACTTCTTGTGAGGGCTCAGTAGATCTAATTTAACACTTTAGTAACCTTAGAAAAATTAATTATTCCAAAAATAATTTTTTTTTTTTTTTAATTTCGTACTTTTATTCTTCCACTAAACTATGCAAATCATTACCAGAATCATAAATTTTTTTTTTAATCATTACAAAACAGGAACTAAAATGAATGTCAAATAATTTTGTGCATAAAATCTTAAATATAGTGAGCTTTGTTCTTTTGAGTCCTTCCTAAAAATCACTAGCAGCATTGCGCAGTGAACAAATTATATACATAACTATTTATTTATATTTTGCTATTATTGGCCAGCCCTAAAAAAAAATATATANATATATTTCAAAACATTGGCAGAAAGTGCCTGGTGCATATTTTGTTTTTGACCGATTACAATATATCACAATGTTTAATTATAATAATTTAGATTATTTTATACAGAAAATATGCTATATTTAATAATGTGAAGGTTAAGGAAACGAATAAAAATAAATAAAATTGATGGCAAAGAAAGTGTATAAAGGTCTTAATCAGGAAAAAATATCTATAATCTAGTACTTGAAGTATCCACTTCCTGGGACATTCACATGATTGAATCATATAACTTTAAAAGTTTACAAAGGATATTCTAGGTCTATCTAATACTAAATTTTAAATAAATAAAAGAAAATATTCATTGAAAGTTGGCACAGAATAATTAAATACCCAAAATATATCCTCCTACAGAATTACTCATATGTTAAATAACCTAAATTATTAACTGTGACATCCTTCAATAATTACACGATAATCGTCTAAAATATGGGGGAAAAAGAAAAGACCCCCCCCCCTAAAGTTTATTATATATTTTATTTTAATCTCATAAAATAATAGTATAACCTTGAAAATGAAGCAAAACTGCTGAGGATGTACCTTATTTATTTCACCCTTTGGATAGACCAGCTTTAATATAAGTTGAATATTTTTGCAGGATGCTTGTTCAACAAATCCACAATCAACAGACAATATCTCACTTTCACCTAAAAGTAACAAGTAGAACAAACCTTTCTTTGAGTGACGCTGACCTCGTGGGAGTCGAGTGAAGAGCAGGGCAAGAGCTTCCAGCCTGAACTCGAGCTCTTAACTCCAGAATCTGTCTATAACTGGGCAAGCAACACAACACTTCAAAAACACAAGACATTCTTGTTAAAGCAGGAATAGTTTAATCAAAACAAATTTAGTCAGGCAAACATTTTGTTTTAATAAATGTAAATATTGGCTAGAATTTAATTTTGTTTTCCAAAACTCTGATATCATGGTTTATAATTTTCTCAAAAATTAATGTAACCCAATGATGTTTATGAATGTAAATTAATATTATAAATCTACTAACTTGATAAGTTAGATAATTAGTAAACAATAATTTTGAGTCATCCATACAGACACTCAAGGTTAGATAATGGATAGAGAAGAATATATAGGCTAGACAAAAATTCAAACAAATGACTCTTGCAGGAGTATTTTAATTTAAATCAATAAGAAGGATACAAATTAACAATAATATTATGTAAATAACATATGCTCATTCAATTCAAATAATGTAAGTAAAATATTATAATCCTAAGTACACAAAGTTTCAAATTCCTAAATTTTATTGAAAACGATGAAGAAGTTGGAATGTACAAAAATGAATAATTCTTATCAAATCATGATGATAATTGTGGTAAAGTAATCCCACATTTCATTATTTACTTGGATCGTACAGGGAGCCAGAAAAAAATCTTACTACTTCAGCCGGGAATCGAACCCTGGTCTCCTACTTGCCGGGTGAGCATGCTACCTCTTACACCACTGAGAAAACTCGATAATTTCAGGCTACCCATGCCTCACTATGAGTCCAACCCAAAAATAATAAGATATAAATTAAAATTTGTAATAAATAATCAATATAAACACACACAAACATTATAAAAGGAAAAAATTAATTCAAACAAGTATATCAGGTCTCTATTCTGACACTCCAATAATATAAGTGTGAGGTTGAAGGGCTCAGCAGTGAGGTATGAGATCCAAAAATAAAATAAATATAGTAAACATTTCTTAATTTAAAATACTAAAATGTTGCCTGACTAGATTGCACAAAACGCAAATACAAAGTAAAGCATAAATTAAATGATAAAAAAGCACTTTTATTAAAAAGAGAAGGAAAAGAAAATCTGAAATACCTGTGCCTATAGGACAGTATTAATTTTGTTAATTATATTTATAAAAAGCTATGAAAATGATGTCCAAATTCCTCTTTTTGTACCTTTGTGAAAAGAGAAATCACTATTGTGAAAGGCTGGCTTTGGAATATTTAGGAGAGAAGAGTGGGGAAGCACTCAAATTTTGGAGTTACATTCAAGATGCATCTAAACAATCTACACTAATAAGAATTTTTCATAAAAATGTTCAAACCATATATTTTATCAAATTAAAACCTATCAAAATCAACAAATATTTTCATGCACTAATTTTAAGGAAAATACTACATTTACAAATTTTGGTCATCTAAACACCCAATCCCCCACATCTTTCCAGGTAAAAGATAATTTATTCAATAGCTATTGTAAGAAAGCCTAAATACTGAATTTAGCTTCTTTAAAAATAAGGAGTCTGCCCTACTTTTAAAGTTACATTCTTAAATATTCCCTTAACATTTTTTTTTTTGTATTAATGTTATAAAATTTAAAAGTTAGAAAATTACACTTAAAAACAATTATGAACTGAACATATTTTCATAAAGCTAATAATATCAAGATGTTATGATTTTAAATTTCAAGATCTCTAAAGCCCCACTCTCTCTCCCCTTCATCAATTTAAACAATTCACAAACTCAAAAAGATGAATTAGGAAATTTACAAGATGGTTTGATTTTTTTAAAATTTTTATGTGTTATTGTTAATAAAAAGAAACAAGTAAAAAAAATGTAAAGGTTAAGTGGAAGCATTATTTACAGTCACAAAAAATAAGTAAATTAACTAAAAGTAAAAAATCAACAAAAACTGAATGTGTACAAATAAAATTAGTATGAAATACCGAAATTGTAGGGAAGTAAGAAATTCCAGAATATAAACAATTATGAAAGATTAAAAAAAATAAATAATGCAAGAAATAGATGTACGTTTTATCTGCTTCAAAACTCTGTGTCCTCCTGAGACTGACTTCTTGTGAGGGCTCAGTAGATCGTGTAGATGCAAGCTGTCTGCTTGGGAGGACCGCCCCTGTGGGACTGGTTGGGCTCTCCTTCTCACCTAACCCTACAATAATAAGCAAAATATGGTCTAAACTAAGCAAAACTATTGCATTTTTATTTTTTTTTTATGAACCTAATACTGTAACTAGAATAATTTTTAATACTTATCATAAGAATGTGTTTTTTACAAAATGTATGGCAGAGCAATGAGAAACATAATCATATAAAGAAGAAATGATTGCATTAGTAGAAAATTGATAGAATAGAGATATAAAACTCAAATTGAAATATAAACACAATTCAGAAAGTAACATCTTAAATGAGAAATTACTAACCAATACTAATTCCAAACTCAAAAATTAGTGAGTAGAGAGAAGTGATTATGGAGGAGAGGTTACTCATTGATGATGAATGAAAAGGAGCAGAATAATTCAAAACTAATTTGTAACCAAAAAGTTTTATTATTTTTGCCAATGTTTCGGCCTAAATTTTAGGCCTTTATCAGGGCAAATGGGGTGATGGGGAGGGAGAGACTCCTGCTCTTCTGCTCTACAATGACTAAATTATGAATAATGATTTAGTCACTGTAGAGCAGAAGTCTCTCTCTCCTGTCAAGGCCTGAAATTAAAACATTAGAGAAAATTAATACAACTTTTTTTTATTACAAATCATATTTTAATTATTCAGCTCCAGAGACCGAAATCCTGACAAACTTCTCCTTATAAAGCTCTAAGGGTCAACAAAACAAGCTACCTCCAAATAGTCATCAATATAACTTTATATTCATTCTTTAATTTTCTACTTCAAAGTTGTTCCTATTAATTACACTGAACAACAAAGTTTTTGTTTCGAACCGAAAATGACCATAAAAATTATATATTAGCTCTTGTTTTCAAGACATAGTATCATTCTATTATATATATATTGAGTTTTCAACAAATGAAATATTTCATCACCAACAGTTGGTACACATGTTTGTTTACATAACACCCCTCTCATCAGCTGTTCATAAGTAGTAAACATAACTTTTGCGAGTTTGTCAATTGTACACGTGGTTGCTATTGAAATTATCTGTGAAGTTGATTTTTAAATTAATTTAAGTGCTGATCTGAAATGCCTCGAAAGTGTGTGAATTCTGTCGATAGCTTTTGCTATATATGTGGTGAAATAACATTTAAGGCTCAGAAACGTAAAATGTCACCTATCATTAAGACTGCCTATGAACATTATTTTGGTGTAAAAGTTGGGGACCAAGATAAATCATGGGCTCCTCATATATGTTGTAATTCTTGTTCCGTCATATTGCGAGAGTGGCTGAAAAATAACAAGCGGGCAATGGCTTTTGCAGTACCTATGGTTTGGCGTGAGCCTACCAATCATACAGACGACTGTTATTTCTGCTTAACTCCTCCCATTAAGCAAGGTTTATCTACGAAGAAAAGAGGAACGGTGAAATACCCTAATCTCCCATCTGCTCTTCGGCCTGTACCACACTCAGACAATTTGCCAGTCCCTTCTCCACCCCAAAACTATGAAATTTTAGAGGAAAGTGATGAAGTCTGTTTACAAGAAGCAACCCATCCTTCTACATCCTATGACCCTGATTTTGATGTAAGCGATAGGTCTAGTGATCCGCACAGAATTAGTCAAGCAGAGTTGAGTGACCTTATAAGAGATCTTGGCTTGTCTAAGGAAAAGGCTGAGCTGTTAGGGTCAAGACTACAACAGTGGAATCTTCTAAAACATGATGTGAAAATATCTCAGTACAGACAGCTCAGTACAGGATGCTCCAGAAGTGTTTTATAAAAGACAAAACAATTGACTTAATTGAAATTTGGTGGTAAAACCTCTTTTATTTGTCAAAACACTAAGAATAATGTTTTTTTTAATCAATTTTGTACTTAAAATATTCTAAAAGAAACATAACAATATTGTTTTTTGTACTTTCACTTTTCACGTATAGTATAACTACTCTTTAAGATTAAGTGCTGTATATCTCAAAAACCAGAGCTAATAAAAAATTTTCAATGTTATTTTCGTTTTTATCACCCCAAAATTAGTAGAAATAGACTAATTTAGTGTAGGAAACATTCAACAAATATTTTTTTGTTGTGCAGTGTTATTAAAAAAGCTAAATACGTTTTTATTATTTATTAAACTAGAGAACTAAGTCCTCAGAGTTCAACATATAAAAGAAGTTCCAGGAAGTCTCATTCATTCTTTTAGTGTCTAATTTGCCAATATTTTTCTTAATGGTTAACAAGTTGAACCTCCTGGAGGGTTTTCTTTCATATCCTCTATTTCTTGTATGAGAGAGAAAAAAAATATATAGATTTGTACTTACTGGATGATGATTCTAATTCACACATACAGAGCACAAACTCACAGAAAAAAAATATAAATAAATAAAATTAAGGGTTCTTAGGGGCAGAGAGGCTCGTTATCTGAGAGATGTAAAGGAGGTCTATGTCTAATAAAATAAAAACTGTTAACAATTTACAAAAGAAAGTTAAATGAAATTAGAAAATTAAGAGCAATAAAAAAAATTTTTTTGCGGTTAGCTTCACCTGTCATATGATGGTATAGATTTTTAAATTTTGATATTTCTCTTTTCTAAAGAAATTGAAGTTTATAAAAATTATTTTGTATAAGTATTTTTTATATAAACTTTAAATTTGAGAGGAATGATGTATTTTTTTTCTGCTTGATATATACTGGTGAAAGGAGCATTTAAAAATTCTACTAAGTGGTGAAAGAAAATCGGGCAACACAGAGCTACTCTACTAGAGATTAGCTAGAGAAGAAAATTGAGCTATCAGACAAAGACAAAATATAAGAAGCACTTATCAAACCTAAGAACAAAAAATGACATCGAATATTTGGATTGAACTCAGAACTTTTTATGAATATTGGTCAAGATGAATTCATTAAGATTCTCCAAGATGGGATAGCATCAATATGGGGATGGAGAGAATTCCAATATTATGCCACATTTTAGCTATCTTTTACAAGAAAAGAGAATGAAAAGAGTACTGTAACTATAGAAAAGTCTGTCTTCCACCAGTAGCTTATAAAATTTAAAATATTTTGTTAAGGAGATCATAATCATATATAAAATTTTTGATGATGAACCAATTATCTATCCTAAGATAATTACTAGAAAAAGAGAGGGAATACAAAATACTATGTCACAAATTTCAAATATGCTGATAGTTTGAACAGGCCAGAACTATATTCAGCATTAAATGACTTAATTAAGACATTAACACTTAATAAGATGTACAGGGCTACTAAAGAAGAGAGTAAGTGCTAAGTTTGTATTCAAGCTGACCATAAAGAGGCCTTTTCATGCCTTAAAGGAGTAAAGAAAAGTGCACAGGCTAGCCTACTTTTCAATCTTGATTTAGAAAAGGCTATTATAGAATCAAGAATACAGATTGACAAAATGACTAAGGAATCTGATATCTTTAGATACATCACAATTGAAAAACAGTGATGGAAGTGTAACTCAGATGTATCACAGTGACATCCCAAAAAAAAGTTTCAGGAGAGGCTTTATGAGCAAGCAAGACAACAAAAATGAGATAGGAAAGCAGAGTAACTTACAATGCCTAAGATAGAGAAACTGGAAAGAAGCAGTACAAGAATGAAAAACTAGTGGAAGCTGTTTACAGAGTACTAGTCTCAGAAAGGAATTGTTAAGCCAAATATAGTTAGATAAGTTGATATTTAAGATTCATAATTAAAATAAAAATATAATAAGAGGAGAATATATTTTTTCAATTTGAAATTACAATTGATTTACACCCCCCCCCACACACACACACACACCCACACACGCACACACGCACGCACGCACGCACGCACGCACGCACGCACGCACGCACACAAAGTAATCTTTAAAACCTCACAAAACCATCATGAAGAAGCTTAACAAGGTTGAATCAAAACTGAATGAAAATATATTGAAAACAGTGAAAAGAAAACAAGTTTGACTTACTTAAAGAAAGACCAGGTCTTGCAAGTGCAGTTTCTTGCAATCGAGACCTAAAAGATCCGGGTCTTCTCCAGGAAGAATCTTCTAATTCACTTTGTTTATTTTGGGGCTGCAGAAAATAAAAATTTAAATACAATAATAAGAAATAAATAAATAAAACTAATGAACTCATAACTATTTTCTTAGTAATAAATGTTCTCTCTTTTAAGAAATTGTCAAAACGTAATATATTTTGATTTTTTCTTCGAAATGAAAAATCTGAAATTCTAATGGTTTTACTCCTTGCATAAGGTCAGAGAGGGAAACAATAAAAATTCACTTAATTCAAGTTTAGATAAGAGAGCTCAGTAGTCAGTCACAAGTTGGTAAGGTGTTCAAAAAATATTTTTTCCTAGTATTCCTAAGCATGTTTTTCTCTTTCCTCTCTTCCCATTTTGAATGTTTATTAGATCTATATTGAGTGCTAAATGCCTATTACAAACACACAATACAATAAAATACAACATAACAAATAAATTTATTGGGAGAAATTGTGAATTCTATTTCAGTAGAGCAAATCAAATATTAATATCTATAAATTCTCATAGCTTATATAAATCTCTCTACACACACATGTGCGCGCACACACAGATTTTCAATTTTTATTGAAAATAAATTTTTTATTTTATTTTTCTTCTCTTCTTTAATTAAAATAATAAAGAAANTCTTCCTCCAAAAGACTTTCTTTTTGAGTACCTAGTGATTAGTTCGCCAGAAGAATGGCATTTATTCTCAAAAACTATATCTCTTCAGAGATAAATTTTCATTTACTGATGTGGAGAAAAAAGGTATTCAAGAAATTTGTTTATTTATTATTAATATTTATGTAAAAGCGTGGTTCAACAACTAAAACCTACCTTGGCCACCAACCATGGCCAATTATTATTGAAATCTTTAGTAAAATACTTTTATGAAACTAGTTTTGGATTCAAATAAATTTTTTTAAGTAAATGAGTAATGAAATTTGAGTGAGTCATTTATACCATAATTTTATATATTTGTTTGTCTTATCGTAAATACTAATCGTAGCATAGAAGAAGCACATATTAAAACAAACTTCAGTAGAGTTTAAAGTACAAAAAAAAAAACTCACGATCACATCTAACTAAATAAAATTAAATTAACTTCGTTATCTTATTATATTGTATGAAATAATGCATTTAGTCCAATGGGGCGTCTAATATGAAAAGACCAAAGAAAATAATTGTCCAATAATTAAAATAATAAAGAAATTGTTAATTCTAGAAAATAGAATAGAATATATAATTATAATATTTGTAAATTATTCTGCTATTAAAACTTATTTTTTAGAAAATATAACTATGCTATATCAACCACAGACGAAAGCAGTATAAGTGAAGTAATATTTAAAAAAAAACAGGTGTGCAAAAGTGTTACTCCAGTTTACTACAAATTTTTGAAAGTTTTTGAACCATATTAGTCTAAATTTAATTTTAAAAGGAAATGAAAAAAATAATTAGTCAAAAATTTCAAAATTATTTTACATTAAGATGCAGACTTACATGAAAGTATTCTTCACTATTTATTCCTTAAAATTTATTAATACTTATTTTATATTTCATAATTTAGCTTTATTCTTTTTATATAAATATACAATTAAAATACACGTTTCAAGCCTTTATCAGACCATGTAAAAAATTCATGACCACTGATTCTTTTTTTTTCATAACTTTTTCATTCTCTCCCTTTTAATTCAGCCATTTATAACTGTCATATGCTTGAAGGATAATTCCATTTATCAGGAAATAAATTATCTTACAGGTGCAGGAATAGAGTCCAAGGAACAAAGAAACATACATTAATTTTTTATGCTATCTGTCTCCCTAAAAAAAAGTTATAAAATAAATACTCAACAAGACTGACTTACTTGAATATTAGGAACTGATTTGGTGGCCTCAGCCGAAGTTGGTAACCGCAATGACTCATCTTTATTGGCCCGATTCTTCTTCTCTAAAACATTTAGCCCAGAATACAAATTATTCAAAAACTGGGTTAATATCACTTACTCACACTTATAACTTATGACTATTAACTATTAAAATGGAAATAAAATAGAGGGAAATTTGTTAACAAGCTTAAGAAATTATTAATTTAAATAAATTAATAAATATTATAAATTAAGGGATGTATNGATATTTTTATTTATAAAAATTATGTAGATCATTATTTAGAATTTAGTTTGTTATGAATATAACAGGAAGGGGGAATGGAGGGGAAAGAATGAAAAAGGAATATATAAAATGTTTATTCCTAGCTGTCTTAATAATATTGCCATGGACTTTTATGATTATTTTATTATTATAAAATTGTACCTCCATACGCATTATAATCAATTTAAAGGGGCTACTATGGATAAGACTATGAATATGTTATATAAAGAAAAATTTTGCTTTAATACTTATTTATAAATGTTAAATTAGTTATTTTGTATGTATGTATGTTTTTCCATGAGAACATATGATTTATTAAAATTGTTCACTGGAAGTATAGACTTAAAACAGGTCGAATGATTAATTTAAAAATAATAGGATCTATCCTACTTGAGCCACTCTTCCTACCAATCAGGTTTAATACACGTGAAAAAATTCCATCATAGTCATCTCAATAATATTTTTATTTTTTTCCCCATTTTCATTTTTTTCTTCCGTGAAATTTTTCCTCAGACACATTCTTTTAATTATTTAATATCATTTAAAACTTTTTG
>KZ806888.1:795454-810434 GCA_000696205.2 Oncopeltus fasciatus
TTTCAAAGAAAATCTTAGCAATATATATATAATATTAGTCTATTGTTAATTTTACTAATAAATAGTGGAACACCATTTACTTACATTTTATTTATATTTTGTATTTGTTGCAGCCTATCATAATTAACTTTTGGTAAGGTTGTTTGCTTTTTCTTAAGATCTTCTAAGACACGAACCATTTCATTCTCTGCCACATCAAAAGCAGTCTGACCCTGAGAAACAATAATAATAAAACACCCTGAAGATATATACATATAAAATACAGCTGTAAAATATTTTTAAAGAAAAAGGTTTTTAGGCCATAGTAAGACTGAAACCTGCATTTTCTAATCACTATTCAGACATCCTGATCTCTGGGTTACTTGACCCTTAATCTTGTCGTGTCAGAAACTTATCTCTGGAGGAATCCTAGTCTCTCAGGTATGTAAATAAATGTCTTCACTTTTTTTTTCCTTAAAATTTATAATTATAAATTAAATTACAAGAATCTAAATATCATTATATATATATATATATATATATATATATATATATATATATATATATATATATATATATATATATATATATATATATATATATATATATATATATATATATATATATATATATATATATATATATATATATATATATATATATATATATATATATATATATATATATATATATATATATATATATATATATATATATATATATATATATATATATATATATATATATATATATATATATATATATATATATATATATATATATATATATATATATATATATATATATATATATATATATATATATATATATATATATATATATATATATATATATATATATATATATATATATATATATATATATATATATATATATATATATATATATATATATATATATATATATATATATATATATATATATATATATATATATATATATATATATATATATATATATATATATATATATATATATATATATATATATATATATATATATATATATATATATATATATATATATATATATATATATATATATATATATATATATATATATATATATATATATATATATATATATATATATATATATATATATATATATATATATATATATATATATATATATATATATATATATATATATATATATATATATATATATATATATATATATATATATATATATATATATATATATATANAAAATAATTGAAGAGACAAAATAAAAATAAAATAAAAGAAATGTTCAGCAAATGCAAAATGACCATGGTTAACACATTGGATGTGGGAAGTGAGTGTAGGTCACAGGTGTAAAAAATTCTAGATTGAAATGTCGACAGTTTTGGAACATATATACATATATTTTGTAGGGCAAGAACTATACTATAGTGTGAGTTAAAAAATAAATTTGTCATATTAAAAATAAAAATGGACAAATTAAAATCGGCAACTCTATTACTACTATTCAAAAGACTGTTAGACCAGTCTAGCCTAAGTTTTTGAATAGTAGTAGTGGTAGAGTTCTAGTCTTTAATTTGTTCATTTCTATTTATTTGTTTTATTTTTAAATATAAGTCATATTTATTTTTAGCTTAGTCCATTTATATATATTTAATATAATTAAGAAATGTTAATTGTAGACACCTGCCCTGAAGAAGCAATTATATATTAGAGAACTGTCGGCATTTTAGTCAATCTTTTACTCCTGTAACAACACCCACTTCCCACATCTTCTATAAAGAGAAACATTCCTTAAACAAAAGCTCATGTAAATTGGAATATTATAAAATTAGTAATTTCAACAACTTTAAGATCATCAGGTTATGTTTAATCACTAGAACATTATTATATATTTTCATATTATAAAATTATGTCATCTCTCCTAGCCTTTAGATGAAAATTTCTTAATCAGCCCTGATCATTTAATGGGTATAGAGGAAATTTAACATTAAAGATGAAACAAACAAAGTAATATTCCCATATATAATGATTTTAACTTCTATTTTAAATCTTTAATTATGATTATTGGCAAAAAAGCTTCCAATAAACATTGCCAATTGAAAAATGCATTTTGATTTACAATAAATAGATAACAACCAACACTTTATGGAGTGATATTCCTTAAACAAATAAATAAAATATATAAAAAAAATAGGTGATGTTTAAGCAAGCCCTTGAATGTACAATATAATTAAATTCCATGAAAATACTCAGAATCACGAAAGAAACCTATGGATATAAGTGAATATTTGACAAGGGACAATGAGCTGAGCTCTATAACATCATGCAATTCATTAAAGTACATTAATACAATTTTTCACAACAGGCAGACATTTAACATTTACAGTGGATTTATAGATCAAAATTTTATACTTATTTAGAAAAGTAAGTCAACAAACAAGTTTTAATAACTTACCCCAGTAAATTAAAACAGATAAGGGTTAATGAAAATTAAAACAGAAATGTCTTACTACACAATTTGTAATTCCCATATTACAATGTGACTCAGCCAGGATTTCAGCAGCTTCTTTCTGGCCCCAATGTGCAGCTGCATGTAGAGGTGTCCACCCATCAAAATCTTGTGCATTAACATCAGCACCAGCTTTGATCAAGATACTAGACAATAAAATCTTGAATTAATTAGATAATTATTTATGCTTACTTTTGTGTGTGTGTAACTTTTCTATCTTCATATTCAAAAAAGAAAAAAACATATTATTATATATTGTGAGCAAACATCCCTTATGTATTTAGTTTATTTAGTCTTTCTGGATGAAAATGAGATATTTTATGAATGCTGTTTGTTCAAAAATTTAAAATTTCAGTTGCTATTTTTTCCATGGAAATATTTCTATTTTCATGTGCAGGAAATGAATATACATATAAATAAAATTTCTTACATAAGATGTTTTTATAACTCTTAGAAGCATGGAAACATACTATCATTCTTGTACTAGGGCAAGCCCAAAAAAATTTACATAATTGTTTTATTTTTGTACAGTCCACAAATAATTCTCTACATTTAAAATGTTTCTGTTTATATACTGTGTATAATAGTTATATATAACCAGTTTACTTTTATTATTATATCTAAATTCTAAGGATATATAAGTTAATAAAATTTTATTCCAAGGTAAAGGCTAACTGACAGCACATTAAAATAAGCTACAATATGAGCTATGAGAAATAATCCAAAAAAATTTCAAAAAACTGTCACAAGGACAACCTCAATAGTAACAATCAATCATAATTTGAAAATTGTAGCCTAAAGATCTTGTAAAACACACACACCCAAATAAATATAAACATATGTGCAAAGTATAGGATAAAGTTAATCAATTCTTGTATAGAGTAAAAAGCTAACTTTGCTGTAAAATCTGTATTTTCTTTCAAAGAAAATCTTAGTACTTTCAAGACTTTCAGACCTTTTCCAGACCTCAGGAATCGGCCAACAGTACCAACATATAAACATATTTCAAACCTAATATAAANCTATATATACTTTTAAAATATAAATTTGTAGAAGTAATATTTATTTAAGTTAGGTTTTAAATATATATATGCTGTTTGAAGACTCCTAGTGTTTGACAAAGGGATTAAAAATTACTCAAGTGCTAAATTATAAAATTAAATAACAATAAAAAGAAAATTTTAAAGTTGGCTTTTTATTTCAAGACTTGGAAGGAAAAAGATAATATTCTGTTGTGAAGTTTATGAAATTTTTAAGAAAGATAACAATACTATATGTATGTTTTTATCATTAAAATAAACATAATTAACTTATTAAATTTAATCAAACTTAATTAAATTAAACTATTAACTTAAACTAACCCAAATTGACTTGGATAATATTGAGAACAAAAGCAAATAATAATAAAAAACTCGAGTAGAATATTGGTTTCCTTGTTTTCACAAAAAACATTTGCCTTTATGAAGTTATTAGACATATTTACCAATACTTCTTCCGTGTTCAGGCCTGAATGGAGAATGAATTCCATTCAGCCCTGAAGAAAACATCACACGATGTGCGAAAGCTTGGCACCTAAACATGCTTGAACCCGGAAGAAGTATTGGTAAATATGTCTGAGGACCGTGGAAGCCTATGTAAACAAGTTATTCGACAGTTATCTATCTTAACTTCTATATAATAGAGTTCATGTCAAGACAATTGCTATATGCCAAGAAGTTTGAAGTGACAGGGCAAAATTTTATTTTTGTTGTAACATTATTCTATTAAGCTGGAGAAATTAGTCAGGGTTTTAGCCAGGATCAGAAAAATAAAATACTCCAAAGTTATTGGGTAGTTATTTCATTATTGCCAACATTTCAATTTAACTAGTAAGCCATCATCTGATAGTGATGTATGGAGATGTCTTATCGACATAAAATTAAGTTGAAAAGCTGGCAATAATGAAATAATTACCCAATAATTTTGGAAATAATTACCCAATAATTTTATTTTCCTGACCCTGGCCGAAACCCTGACTAATTTCTCCAGCATTATACTCGACTGCCAACCAACCTACAACCATTCTCAATTAACAAATATAAATTTTATTAAGAAAGACGAATACATCGTCTTATGCTCGAAGGAGCTGACATTGTCAAGCTATTTACCAACACTCGTTATTTACTGGCTTGGACAGTTAGACAATGTCACTCTATCTGAGTGACAATGTTACAATGTCAGCTCCTTCAAGCATGAGATAATGTATTCGTCTTTCTCATAGGTTAGACTCTCGACACTAGTGCTGGGAATTTAATAAGTTATCTGGCTCTCCCGGTAGCGTAATAGGATAACGAACTTGCCCCGTTAGCAGGAGATCCAGGTTCTTGCCCTGGCTAAAACAGTTAGATTTTTTATTCTATTCCCTTGCATTAATTAATTCTCTATTATCCATTATCCTTACTTTTTTTTAGTTTCAAGCACCATCTTCTAACAAACATACACATGGGCGCATACATGCAAGCTCGCTCACACTCACAAAGAAATATAAACAAATTGTTATCAAAATAAAAAACAAAGGATAGCTCCAAAATAAATTAATATATAAAATCCAAGTTTTCAAACAAAGATTAGGATTTCCATACACAACCATCTATTTATTTATTTGTAAAAATGTAAAATTGAATTAGATTGTTATAAAATCAATTAATTCTTATTATATAATAATATAATATAATTATTATATAATAAATCCATATTATATAATTCTTAAAATAATTATATTAAGCTTTATGTATATTATTCATGCTAAATTTGCTTTAAATTTGTCATATCTTATGATACTATATACCATATAGTGCCTACGTGTTCAAAGGTGACAAAGGTAGGAAGCAGTCTATATTATTTTTGATTTTAATCTTAAATCTTTAATTTTTTAATTAATGAAGTTCTTGGGGTTAAAAAAATAAACCTATTATTTACAATTACATGTAATATGTGAAAGTTTATAGACAAAGGGAAAAGAAAGTTGTGAGCCAAAAGTCAACTAATGGCATTATGACAATATTATTGTAACTTAAGGATTCCAATGCTTTGACAATGTTAGTAGTTTTAAATATTCATTAATACTTCTTCCCAGCTTGACCATGTAATAAAGTTTCTTCTCGTTGAGTTTTAAATATCCATGAATTTTATATTATAATTATATTTAGTCGAATGAATAATAATAAGCCAACAAAATGAGTAGGGAGGCAAGATCATGTCATAATATTTGTGATCTAATATTTAAATTAAACTTAAATTTATTATGATTAATTGTAATCACTAACATAAACCAAGTAACCATTAATCAGTAAATATTTACTACATTGAATAATTCGAAATAATTTAAATGAAAATTTGGATCTTGTAAGTAGCTAAACAAATTGGTTATGTGGATGCTATCATGATAACTTCAGAACGCCTAACAGTTATATCTCAAGTCATTCAAGACGGCTGCTAATTAAAAAGCAGATCTACTCATCTTCAGTGATTTATTACCAAACAGGTAAAATTATTCAGGGAATGATCAGGGGGGTAATGCCCTCAAGATTTTTTTCTTGAAGCAAACATCTGTATACTATAAATCATATGGGGACAATAATCAATGATGGGTACAAGAGCGGAGAAGCAGAGAAATTGTAACAAATTGTCTTAAGAAGCAGTTAGACAGCAGATTGTTTGACAATTTACAGAAACAAAGATCATATTTTTTTTTTTTTTTTTTTTTTCAATTTCTCTCACTACCATTAAATGTATGTTAAATTAAAATATGTATTTAGAAATCTCTGACAGTTTGAAATGGCATTAGGTGTAAAGAGAAATAAACAATAGTGAGAAAGATAATTAAAAAATACAAGTTTTTTTTACTAAATGAGATATGAGATCATTTGCAATTAATCAACTACAGTAAAATTCAGTGCTCAGATGGCAGAACTTCGTCAGATGTCATTTTTTGGTTCTTGAAGATAGCAAATTACAAGCAATACTCAGTCAGTGGGATTTGACTGCTTAAAATGTACCAGAGAAAGACTTTTTTCCACCTTCCAAACATTAACCAATGAGATTCCAGGAAGAAGTGAACTTCTTTTTTTTTTTAAGTGAAACAATATTTTTTAATCTAAATAAAGATGTTTAGTTAAAGTGCAATTACTTAAGCAGTATTAATTCAATAAAAAATATAGTTATTTTATCAAAAATAAGGTTTTTAGTTAATTTATTGTTTATACAGCATCCATGGCATAAAAGTATATTGGTAAATACTATATTGGCTTACTCCATGACTTTGAGATATCCTTTTGCAGCAGCAACATGGAGAGCAGTCGCTCCACTCTTTGGGTGTGGCTTCTCACCAAAGTAGCCTGAGCTTAGCCAGTTCTTTGCGTCTGCTAGCATCAGTCTTTCTTCTTCATTTCGAGCACTGTCAGGATCAATGCCTAAACCATTAAGTTATTTATATTTAAAGAAAATGAATAGTAAATTAATGATGATTATTTTAGGTATGTGATTGATCAGTTGATGTGCAATAATAACGTGATTCACATATTTTGCCATTTAAATCAAATATAGTAAGAATATTTCACAAAATTTTGAAATCTAAGCACAATAAATATTTTTGTTAGGTACATTATCGAGGAAGAAAATTTGGTAGGTGTAATCTATTCAAAATTATGACAACACAATTTTAATCCTTAATTTAACCCTTCAATTCATTTGATCATGTTCAAAGAAAGGGGACACTTTACAAGGAAAGGAAAAACTATGCAAAACTGGGTAAGAAATGAAAGGGTGCACAAGGAGCTAGGTGCTCATAGAAACATCCATGAGATGAGAAGAGGCAGAAGAGGCATTGTTTAGTCATGTAAATAGAATAGGAGAAGACAATAAAGCAAGATAGGTTTCAGAAGCAAAACGGGGAGGACATGCCAAGGCTGATGGCATGCTGAAGAAGAAGCACTATGCTAGAAATGAGAAGGCTTGAAAAGAAAAGGGAACAAAGGACATGATGGTCAGAGTTCAAGCTCAATAGCATAAAGAAAACAGCATCAGAGGATTATGTTTGAGATGTAACCATAAACCTCCCTCCGAGATCTCTCCAGACATCACTGGATGATGACTAACAAGTTAAGTCAAAATGTTGGAAATAATAAAATAATTACCCAATAATTTTGGAGTATTTTTTTCCTGAACTCAGCTGAAACCCTGACTAATTTTTCTAGAATAATTATTCATCTTGACAAATGTCTAAACACAAGTAAATTATATCAATGGTGGAAGATATGGTGGGGTATAATGTTGATTAAAAAAAAACACAATTTTCTTCAAAATACATAGTTTGGAAAAAACTGAGTCTTTTTATCAATATTTTAACCAAACACCAACTACCTCTTCAATCGCACATCTCGAAGGCCAACATTCTCAAACTGAACAAGTGTTTAGAAATTTTATGAATAAAAGTTTTCACAAATTCTAAAAAAAAAAAAATCTTCTCATGAAAAAGTATTCATAGTTAACACTCATGAAATGCAAGAGTTAAAACTAGAGAATTTGTTCATTAAAAAAAATACACTCTTAAAGAATGTATTTTTTTATTATCTGTCAACATTTTGGCTTACATTGTAACTGAAAGTCATGAAGATTTGTTCCAGGTGACATATCCCTTTTTGCCTTCATTACAGCTCTGGAGATGGCTAACAATTTAAGCTGAGACGTAGGCAGATAAAAAATATATTTTTTTTAAATTGTACTTTTATGGATCAACCTTGGCTGAACCCCAACAAATTCTCTACTAAAAATCTCCAGCCAAAAGCTCTCCTTTGTAAGGGTTAAAATTATGTTGTTTTGGGTTTTAAAAAATAAAGCTATAACATAAACTGTTTTGTTCACGTAGGCTTCGTCGGTCGTCAGATGTATTTACCATTTCATCTTCCGGGTTGGACCGAGTCAAATTGTTCTTATTTGCCGAGCTTTCGCACATCATGTGATGGCTTCTTCAGGGCTGAAANATTAAAAAAAATACACTCTTAAAGAATGTATTTTTTTATTATCTGTCAACATTTTGGCTTACATTGTAACTGAAAGTCATGAAGATTTGTTCCAGGTGACATATCCCTTTTTGCCTTCATTACAGCTCTGGAGATGGCTAACAATTTAAGCTGAGACGTAGGCAGATAAAAAATATATTTTTTTTAAATTGTACTTTTATGGATCAACCTTGGCTGAACCCCAAAAATTCTCTACTAAAAATCTCCAGCCAAAAGCTCTCCTTTGTAAGGGTTAAAATTATGTTGTTTTGGGTTTTAAAAAATAAAGCTATAGCATAAACTGTTTTGGAAGTATAAGGCATGGAATCGATAATGGGAAGAAACCCATGGTTTGATGAGAAGTGCAGGATCATGAATGATAGGAAGAATTATGCCTACAGGAGAATGGTGCAGACTCGATTAAAAAGAAGATCCACAGAGGAATACCAAGCTTTGCGGCATGAGGAAGTCCACCTTCGAAGGAGAAAGAAGAGGCAGTAAGAGAATAAGATTCAGGAAGACATAGAAAAATCTTAACAAGAAAAGAATTATTGAAAATTCTTTCAAGAAGTCAATGAAGGACGAAGACCATTCAAACCCAGAACAACTGCTTTTAATGAGAAGGATGGATAAGCAAGGTGTGCTGAATAGGTGGTGGGAACATTTTGAGGGTGTCCTAAATAAGTGAAATACAGGGATAGAATTAGGTAGCCCTACCGTAGATGAAGCATTGGAAGCGGAACATGTGGACATTCCAGATGAAGAAGAAATTCAAGAAGCCTTGAGGAAGCTAATGAATAATAAAGCTCCTGTCACTGATAATATTCTGCTGAATTGTTAAAACATGGTGATTATGAATTAGTGCAATTTATTTGAGATTTGCTGCGTGAAATCTGGAGAGAAGACATGCTACCATCGGATTGGAAGAAGACTATTATTTATTTAGATGGACGGGACATGTGATCAGGATACACCAAAACCAATTTTGTGACAGTGTGATGAGAAGAGACCGACCACACCTGAAGTAGGACTGCATAGCTTTATACTTGGCAAACAACACTTGTCAGAGATAACTGCCAGTCCATACTGGAGCAGGCAAGATACTACTCCAAGGGTCATAATGCCGTCGGCTAAGAAGAAGTTTTCAAAAGTAATGCCTGGTAAAGCTTCAAAAACTAACTGCTTATAAATTTAGCTTTGTAAGACTAATCTTACAAAGCTAAATTTATAAGCTATTAGTTAATAGCTTTAACTAAAGCTACATATATATTTACTTGTTTAAGTTCTATTTTGAAGAATTCTTCTGAGCATTTACTCTTAGATTTCACTCAATGCGGTCTGGAATATCCCTTCCTCCTCATACTTCCTGTCTGCCATTCTAAAAATTATAAAATTATTTGTTGCCACCTATACACATCTTCTTTGCCTAGAGATAATCTCCTTAAGTCATCAGGAAATATATTCTAAATAAAGTAGGAGACAACCAGTAGCCCCCTTTGATAACTTTTCTTGCATAAAACTGGTTACTGGTATTAACAATACTAAATTAATTAATCCTTTCCATAAGGCAATTAATAATCTAAAAGAAAATTTATCCCATAGGAGCAGCACAAAATATGATAACACTACGATTTCTGAATAAATATATTGATATTAATATAAGAGTAAATATATATATATATATATATATTTANAATCCAAGACCACACTACACTATCCCGAGCTACATATCTCAAGTCTCTTTCCCTATGTTGTACGTCCGACTATCTCATTTACCAAGGTAACTACTATAATCCGATTAATGGTCTGACTATAGGAAATAAACTTGCTTCCGACATTTCAAACATCACCCTTAATGACCTCCTAGATTCTATCATTCCACACTTTCATAACGACATTTTCCTCCTTAAAAAAATATGTCTACGACCTGTTCCTAATGATAATCCAGAAAAATCCCCCAGTTCCTTACTGCTTTTAACTCATACTACCCTCGTCTCAAATTTACCATTGAAATTGAGTCTGACTCCCCTTCCTTGACACGCTCATTATCCGTATCACCAATGGCTCCATCTCCACTGACTGGTATACCAAGCACAATTACTCAGGTCATCTCCTCCACTTCGACTCATTTCACCCTCATCATCAAAAAATAAATTTTGCCAAAAACTTTATCTATAGATCACTCACTCTCTGATAAGGCATTCCATAGCAAAAATTAATTAATTAAACATATAACTGACATCCTCCTCTCTAATTGTATCCCTACTCACACCATTAAAAAACTTGTGAAGGAATTCTTTATTTCCATATCCCAAACTACGCCGCTCCCCCCAAAAAATAATGACTTAATTTTATGTTCTCCCCCGTATATTCCAAAACTTTCTAATAATATTATGAAATCCCTCAGAAAAACTTTCCTTAACCTTAAGTTTGCTTTTTCCACTAACAACAAACTAAAATCCATTTACACCATCCTTAAAGACCCCATCCCCCATCCTAACAGATCCAATGTTTTTTTATAAAATTCCTTGTTCCACTCCTAATTGCCATGGTTCTTACATTGGGCAAACTAAAAACTCTATTTCCTGTAGAATTTACAATCATAACATGACATAAAGAAAAAACTAATAAAACACGTTTTTCACAAAAACACACATTGACTTATGGAAAGCCCTTTCAAAAAGCACAACTAATGTGATAAGGGTCAAGAGAGCCCTTAAAATTTAAAACTCTATGTTTGTCTTTTGAGGGCTATTTTATAACTGATAAGCTACCCTAAAGATATAACTAAATGAGCCCTACAACCTTTCTTTTCTGATATTTTTTGCAAAATGTCCTTTTACAATGTTTCAAATATTTCTCCTTTTAGTATATATTGAAAATATCCTTTTCAAAATAGGGACACTCTTTCCAAAAATAATTTTTGAATGAGACATGCCTTTAGTTTCTCAAATGTAGGATAAGGAACACCTATTAAAATTTTCTAAAAATCCTGTCACGGTATCATCCTAAATTGCTTATTTTCCTATGAGAATTCTAATAAAAGGATCAAGAAATTGGATAAACTCGGTAGCATTGTCGGAAGAAGATGATAAGATCTTTAAAATGTGTTGAATAAATGTTTTAACTTAAGATGAAGAGGACGTGCAAATTTTCCCAATGGAAAAGTTTCCATGGATATCAAAGTATGAAATATAGCTCACCTAGGTCTTCAAGTTCCTGTTGTAACATGTCTTCCATCTCGTTAGATTCAGATACATCGACTGGAAGCTCTCCATCATTATTGACTGCTGCGACATTAGCTCCTTTTTCTATTAAGTACCTGAAAAATAAAAAATAATGCAATAAAAGATAAATAAGAACATCCACAAAAACACTGCTAAAAACACAAAAGTTTATTTATTGTTATTTTCATTAATTCTTAAAAAATTATTTAAGTAGCCTTTTTCTGCTATGATAAAATATGAGAATTTAGAAAATTACTTTTCATTCCTCTTATTTTTTACACATTATTTATTAATGTTTATAATAGTGAAGAAATTTGTATATTACACAATTTACAAGTAAAACCCCCCATCACCCCTGGTCTCGTTTTCTACTCTTTTTCACTAACTGGCTATTGATATAAAAAGTCACACAGGAGCTGGGAAAATTAAGCAGATTTCCCAGAATTATAATTATGGATAATATTATGGTGTACATGTATAATAATAATAAATTTTCTTTATAAGTCACAATTTTTTTTATTTTATAAGATACCAATGTAAATAACATAATTTATTTGGACTTTAATTTTTGAGATGTTCTTATTGTTCATAAAAATAGTTGAAATGACACAAATACTCAGCTAATGAATTTTGATGTATAATATACTTTATACTCTAGATAAACAAAACAAAAAATAAGCTCAAGCTTTGGTTTCCAGTTGAAGACCCTCTTAAAAAACATAAATAAATCAAAAGTGGGTCACAAACATCCACAGTTCACACATTTATTTTTAAATGCAGAGTGCTTTTAAGGTACATGCCTCATCTTCAATGCTCTGCCGTCGGCTAAGAAGAAGTTTTTAAAAGTAATGCCTGGTAAAGCTTCAAAAACTAACTGCTTATAAATTTAGCTTTGTAAGACTAATCTTACAAAGCTAAATTTATAAGCTATTAGTTAATAGCTTTAACTAAAGCTACATATATATTTATTTGTTTAAGTTCTATTTTGAAGAATTCTTCTGAGCATTTACTCTTAGATTTCACTCAATGCGGTCTGGAATATCCCTTCCTCCTCATACTTCCTGTNTCTAAATCCATTAAAAATCAAACTGACTAATTTCAAGTGAACCCGTGATCAGCCATATTACACATGATATACCCAAAATTCAGAAGTAAATATTGGTAGTAAATAGAAGTAAATATTATTTTCCAATAAGGAGCTCCTATTAATGTTGAGGATGTTTCCCTCCTTCAAGTTTATTCTAATGTAAAGGCTTTTGGTGATATCCATTGTTTTGCCTTTTTTGAGGTTGCTCATTATGCCCCTCTGAGATAACATGCTTCTTCAATTCTGAGTTCTGTCTTTTAAGACATTCTGGTTTTTAGACGATGTCAGCTTTGTCCTGCATAAGATTAAGTGCAAGCAATATGGCAAGATGTGCTGAACTATTTAAAGTAATGAAGCTTGGCACCAGCTGTTTCTAATTCGCACCAGTTGGAGACCCTACATTAAGTCTTGATTGTTGAAAAGGGTTACATGGAACATCCACACTCCAATGATGATTTTTTAGAGCCTTTTTTCCTTCTTTTCTCTCTATAGGTAGCTTTGAGAACACTACAAAACTCAAAATCTTTATGAATATAATCTTGATTGAAAGGGAATCATCTGATCTATTGGAAGTAGAAAGCAATGATGCCAGTTGGGGTGAAGAACACTATGAATGCATCTGAATCCTTCTGATTTTTCTCTATAGAAAAAAGCAGAAGGGAGTGTAGTAAGTGCTTAACTACTAACAAGTAAAAGTAATAAGTAAGTACATGAATGGGAGAGTGATTATTACCTTGCAATAGATAAGAAGCCACAAGAAGCTGTAGCATGGAGTGGTGTCCACCCTTCATTATCACCTTTATTGACGTCTGCACCATTTTCAACCAAGAATTCTACAAGGTCAAGATTATCATCAATACAAGCCTGAAAAAATATATAAGGTTAAACAAGCAAAGATATAAACGTAAACAAAGGAAAGAAAGGAGTAAAGTACAACATTACTGGCAGAAACAACAAAAGAGCAATGTGTTTCTGGAAAAGTATAAAAAGGACATAATTAGAGAGCAACTAAAATTTAGTAATGGTAGACCTCTTGCAAGCCTTTTTCCAAAGACCCCACTTCTAGTTTATCCCGTTCCATTAATTACCACATACAATTTCTCTTTCAAAAACAATACATAAACAATCCTACCATTCCAGACTGATATCCTTTGATTCCATTGCACCCAGACTTTACTGACTACCTAAAATCCAACAACCCACTATGCCCACTAACCCCACAGATCTTAGATTCGTTCAATTTCTTCCATGCCCGCCTCAAATTCACTACTAAATGAGAATCTGGTAGCCATCACCCTTTCCTCAATGTACTCATCAGACAACCCAACGGACAGATTTTATCTGATTGGTATACCAAACCCTCCAATTCTGGTCGCCTTCTCCACTTCCATTTCTCCCATCCCCATTAACAAATTATCAACGTCACCAGAAACCTGATACAGTGACCCTTCTCTCTTTCTGACCCTTCATTTCACCAGAATACCTCTACATACATTAAAAAAATCCTTTTGCTGAATGGTTTTCCCTCTCCCCTAATTAACGCCTTAATATCTACATTCCCCTTCCCCTGATAACCACGTTTCCCCTTTGTCTTCTTCTCCCTTCTCACCTAGTCCTACAACTCTTTATCACTCTCTACACTCTATTCTTCTCCTTACAAATAAAATATTAAAACACCTCAAAGCTAACCTGCAGTACTTCCATTTAGGCCTCCATACTAATAATAAATTACAAAAATTCTATACTTTCTGAAAAATCCTATACCTATTTCTCAGCAGTCCAACATTATAAACCAAATTCCATGCTCAGATAATAATTGTTGGGCTTCATATATTGGCCAAACAAAGAACCATCTTAAATCTTAATAAAAGATTAAAATAACATGAATTCTGCATCACATGCATGATTCATGACACGAATTCTTCTGCCTTCTCCCTTCATGCTATTAGCAACATCCACATGCCTGCTTTCAATCAAGCTAGTGTCCTGGCCTCTGAGCCTATCCTTAAGAAAAGGTCAATTTTGAAATGTGTGGACATCAATCTCAATCTTACCTAAAACCTACAAATTGCTTAAAGCTAAATTATAAACACTGTCATGATACAGAAGGACACTTGATACAGATAAAAAATTTAGTTTAGTATATATAT
>KZ806888.1:810463-858344 GCA_000696205.2 Oncopeltus fasciatus
ATATCTTCATATATATATATATATATATATATATAAATACACAGATACAGTGGGCAAAAATGATTCCGAGCTTCCAGGAGATAGGCTCCTTCTGCAAAGTTCCAAAATTGTCTGGGCACAAGATTTATGCCGCATAGCTGGCTGATTTAATTGCATGCCATCTGTACTTTCTTCAAATACTCTCCATGTAAATGCTATACCTCCCTCCATCCCTTAACAGCATAACTGACTTTGTATTTTGTCATTGTCCTTATACCTTCTCTCCACTTTCATTCTGGCCGAACCCCAGTGAAGTAAAAAAAAAAAAAAAAAAAAAGGTAACACAGGAGTTGCTTAAACTAAGGAATTTAATTCCATTAAAATTAAACATAGATAAGAATAAATGACTATTTGGTATTGGAGAGGGCAATGAGGGTAAAATAGATGATCCCGAAGGTTCTCTTTAGACTATTCGAGAGGGGAGAGTGGAGTGAAATATTACTCTGAGCTGCATTCTAAAATATCTTCTTTGATAATTGTTTTTTATTTTCTTTAGTTTTATAGAAAATTAATTTTCTACTTATTATGTTCTTTTTCTTTTTTTATAACACTAAAAATAATGAAGATGTTGGCACAATTATTCAATTTGGTCTTCCTCTAAACTAACACCCTCTCCTCATATATAATTATACCAAAATAAATTCATACAATGGTTTGAAATATAAAGCCTAAATATTAAATTTTGCTACTAGACTTCAAAAATAAGAAGGCCTGTCTAACTGTGGAAGCACTATTTTTAAATGTTTTCCTTATGAAGCACTTTTTGTAAAAATGTGTTGGGTATAAATATTACAAATTTTCCTTTTATGTTTATGTTATACTTTTTAAGTCTTAGAATGATTAAGATATTAATTACCTCACTATTTTATGTATTTTTTTAAAGTCCACATACATAAAATAAACAGGGCAGTGATAGATATACCTGCATGTGCTTAAGTATTAAATTTAAAAAAACTAATTTGATATTTGAGCTTATTTCCATAAAAAGGTGATAGGTTGAAACTAGTGACTGAAATAATGCGAGTGAAAGCAGAAAGCATAAATAGTTAAGCTATCTCTATGGAGCTATTAATTTAAAAAAAAAATGCTGGCAAATAAATACCCAAAGTTGTATTAGTTTCTTTCTGCAAAATGAATTAGTTAATAGTTGAAATAGATGAAGAGGAGTGAAGAGTGAATGAAAGACATTTCAAGTTTCCCTGAATTTTTTTTAACTATGTCTTCCATCACTCCGTTAATTAATGATTACTGGATTTAAAAAAAAAAAATACTAATGGATATATTCAAAAATAAATTAAGAGGAGCATAACCCTTAGTAGTTTCTATCAAAAAGCCTCTGTTTTTCAGACAGGAGATTCAATTAATATGCATACTTATTCTGAAGATGATGCACAGACATTTAGTTTTATAAGAGTTATGAAAACAGAATCGACAGAGGTGAGAGCCAGCTACACAGTTGGCATTTCTCAACTGAATTATTAAAGGAAAGAACAATATAGTGAAATGAATTACTGTACCAGTTACACACTTGACCGGTTAGAGTACAAAAAAAGAGAACTAAAGAAAGATCTGCTATTGATAGGCTTCTAAAAATAGGGAGACAAGACTGGTGTCCAGAACACAGATGTTTGGCAAGCAGAAGAAGCAGGGAAGGCCAAGGGTCACCAATCCCCTACTAACTGAAGTTATGGTACAGAGGTACAAGACCATTAGAGCTGAAATATAATAATAAATCATTGATTGATCATCAAGAACAACATGCTTTTAATGAATTACTTCTACCTAACTTTTTAACAAAAACATTATTATTTGGATGAAATAATTTTATAAAAATTATCAGTTTTAGAAAAGTGGGGACTACAATACAAGTACTTAATTATGTATCAATGCTTAATTATTTTTAGCCAATTTCAGAATTCTGAAGGAATGAGGTTGGTCTTATAACAGATATTTTTTGGATATATTTGGATATTTTTTTCTGATCCTAATCACTATATGCCAAAAATGATAGTCACTAATGTATATGCACACATGCAAAAATATATATATATTAGTGACTATAATATCCTTTCATTTTCAAGGATCTCATGCTTGATATATATGTGGATATATATATATATATATGTGTGTGTGTGTAGAAAATGAAACAATACATTTTTCATTAAAATACAAGGAAATATATATTTTTTATTTCATGATATTTCTTTAATAAACAAAAATAAGTATGATACCAACAATTTTTCAATTAAGTCTGCAAGTTGTAGAGTCCATTAATGACTGAAAATGAAAAGGAGTTTACAGGAAGACAAAAATTGTAATTTTAGCAGTTTTGCTCAAGCTTATGAAAGAAAAGAAGTCCACCATGAACAAGCTGCATGAACTAGGGACTTCCTTTGTTTCATTAAGATGGGCATAAATGAGAGTAAATCATGGATTGTATCTTATAAGTCAGGGAGTGATGAGCATAAAAGGAATCATTAAACCTGATTCTATACTGGCCAGGAAGGGAGAGAGGGGTACTCAGCCAGCAATGTAGGTACTTCCTTAATANAAATAGATAGGGAGAAAGACATTTGACATTCTAAGACTTTTTTTTTTTTAAATTGGCAACGCTAAAAATAACTAATAATTTAATATTTTAAATTTTGGTCTTCCACTAAACATTTCCCTCCCTCTTGAACAACTTTAGGCATTAAGAAACTCAGCTAACGGTTTACAAAAATAATCTTGATTATCAAATTCGGTTCAGTACTCGAGATAAATCTTCTAGAATATGCGAAGATCAAAGTGGTTTATAATTAAAAATTATATTTATATTTATTATATTAATCTTTTACTTAAATGGCTGATTTTCACACCTGAGACATTTTTATCACACGATTAAGCAAGGCATAAATATTTTTGTGGATTGAAAAATATGTGACTGAGTAGACTGTACTGTGAACTTGAAACTATACATCACACAAGACATGAGCTGACAAAAAGCAGGGAAAGCCGTAAGGGTTTTCAAATGGAGGGAAGCCTTAGTTGGAGAAACTAACAAAGCCGATTTTCAACAGATCAGCATTTATGTTCATGCTGAAATTTATTCTGGAAACTTTCAATGGCACCAGATAGCTTCAGGGCTGTGGGTCCAAATCCCGCCCTGGGGAAGCCTATATTTAGAACTACTGAGTGAGGGGTGCCAGGGTAACCCGAAGGATACGTTCGGGGCAAATTATTGTACTTTGGAATGAAGCTTTCACCAAATTAGGTGATCTAAAAATATACTCATAAAGCCATCACTGATTATACCACAAATTTATGATGAATTCTGGAAAGAAGCTTTAAACTACGTAAAACAGGAAGAAAATGTTGATTCTCTAAGTCCCCATTCACTAATTGAATTGAAACATTTCTAATAAATACTTATAATTAACATTATATAACAATAATTGGATAAACAAGAGTATAGACAAAGACAAAATGCTTGGCAAGAATAAGCAGGTTTCTTACATTGGACTTATTAATTTTTGATAAAATGACCCAAAGAAGTGGTGATGTTCAGGCAAAAACGATGGCCACAATAAAAATCACACAAATATCGACTTGAGTAAAACCTACTGACCTCCCTTCCTATTTCTTTTCATTCTTCTCAATAGACAATTAATGTCAACTGCAAAGGAAATTATTTTTTCTAAAAACATTCTGTGATATAGAATTAATGTATACTGCAGTTATACAAGCAAACTAATAATAGTAATTCAACAATCGCTGTTGCATACATTATTATTATACTGAATATTATATTTGTATGCGCACAAATATAATTACAGAAAATTAATAATATTGATATGGCAAATTATAAGCATAGTATAACAATAATAGCAAAACGTATAATACTGTAGTTGGTCGACTGTGAATAATTAGAACTACTTATTTTCCAAAAGCCTAGTTTAATTTTAATTTTTACAAATGAGATAGGACCTGCCCAATAACTCAGGCGCAGTCTAAAAATATTACAGAAGAGGCTTCAAAAGTAACGTTCTAATCGATCTCTGGCCAACATTGCAGGCATTCACAATCTGAAGAGAACCCTTCTGAAACGGACGATAAGAAGGCATTGGCTCTCTGGCAAGTTTGCCAAGAGTAACTTTGACCATTTAGACAGCCATCTTACAAGGGGGGGCGTACTGGAGAATACACCACTCAACTCATATTATATAATCATCGGCAAAGTGTATTTCGATACACACACATATATATTTGAATTAGTGTACAACTGATTATAATGTAAGGGGGCAAGTGACCTCCCTGAATACCGGAGCTCCCATAATATGCCTGTAATTATAATTAAAACAATAAAACATTATAAATCAATTATATGTATATATGAGAATACGAAATAAATAAATGAATTAAAAAATAAATATAATCAATCCTCAGTTTATTTTGCCTAAAAAATAAAATAAATAGCAATCGAATACAAAGTGTTAATTTTCACCTCAACACAAGAAGTTTTACGAATTTAAAAAAAAAAAAAAAATATGGAATGGATAGATTTGAAATGATCTGTTGGAGGAATGTCCTCTTTGCCCTGGCTCTTCTCCGAGGTCGGCTATCTTAATGGCGAAACGCTATTGGTCTCTCCGACACGTTTCGTCTGTGGATAACCGCACTCCTTCAAGTGGCCTTCTCTGCTTCTGGAGGGAGAAGTTTAGGTGCCATAGCCTTGGAACTCGATTATTTGGATCCACCAATGTGATACGATTTTCGCCAATGATCCTTCGTTAAAGGCCAAGTTTTTCTACCGAATTTTGCACAAGCGTAGCCCTATCGGTGGCGTCACACACATTCTTTGGCTTCTGAGATGGGAGCTACACCAACCGCGTATAACAGGTTCCAGGAATAGGTTTCTCCGTTCATAGTAATTTTAAACAAGAAGGGACTTAGTGCGCTTCCTTGACGAACACCTATTTTGATGTTACACATTTTAAAAATTTAATTTAATTTTGAAATGAAAATAGATCTATTCTGCTAAAAGTTACAGCATATAAAAATGTTTCTTTGTGAGAGACTCCATAAACCTGTTAGCAACATTTATTAGAGCTTAAAACGTGCTGCGTTTTTTTTTCCTTCCTAAGGCCAATCATAATAAGCGTTACGATAATTTTTGGGTTGACACATCTAATGTGGTTTTTCTTATCATTAAAGCTCTGTGGTCTTGACATGAGTCAGGGATATCTACGCTCTTGTACGCACGCACGAAGTTGGAGAGTATAGGTGCAATAAGAAATATTCTGCAGAGAGAATGAACTATACCCTCTCTACTTACAACTACCATCTAAATGAGAACAACGAAGTAATTAAGTTTAGAAAATATTTATCTCATTATTAAAATCGATTTAAAAGTAGCAATTAAAAGAAATCTGTTATAAGTTTAAAATTTGTGGCGCACAAAATGCAACGGCAAGAGGCACAGACAAAAATTTGTCTCCAAATTGTATAGATCTCACCCACTGAAAAGAACTCCCACAAATCAGGTTTTCAAATATTTGGCTGTTTCCTCATACATGCTCTTATAATTCACAACCAATCGAACAACAATGTTAGCAAATTAAAAATGTATTTTATTTTAAAGAAGGTAATAAATAAATTTTAAAAAACCCACCTCATTTATCGTAAAACCACCGATGTTTTCAGGAATTTTAACTTACATGTTTCAATTATTTATTTCCAAATACATGTTTAGTCGGGTTAACTAGTCTGACTTTGTTCTCAACTCTATTTTAGAACAAGCATCTTTTCCTTTTACGAATTGCAATAGACAATATCAAGTAGTCGTAGACAGAAGTTAAAACTGAACTATCAGATTATAAAGGCCACTATTTGTGACGAGCAGTCGCAATCTTCATGAATCGGTCTGAATGGTATTTGGCATAGCCTAAGTTTATGGTGTAAATCCTTATCATCTTTACTCCTTTAGAAATAAACAAATAAATGAATTGATTTCTTCAGAATAAAGATGAGAAGGGGAATCCGTTCGAGTCTCACAAACCTGGCACTGCGGATTCGAATCTCGCCCAGTGCAATCTTTTATTTATTTATTAGCCAAAGCTTGTCCTGAGCCATGGGTGTTTAGAATGTGGTGGCGACCTGTAGATAGCCCCCCCCCCCTTCATAACCTAAGTGATTGAATGCGAGGCTAACACTTGAATAATTTAAAATAAATAAATAAAAAGATGAGAACGATTTGGTTTCATCGTATTATAAATTATATAACCTGATATACCACTGAGTGGTATTTAATCACAGCCTCAGTGGTGTAATGGACAGCATGCTTGCCCGGAAAGCAGGAGATCCGGGTCCGAGTCCCGGCTGAGACAGTTTAGATTTTTCTATGCCCTTGTATTTCTTGTATAAATTTTATAATTATATATTTAGATAATAAATCTAAAATCGGTCAAAGGCGGAACTCAAAATGAATAATAGTCATTATCCTCGTAACTTAGAGAGAAAAAAAATGGGAGACAATATGTGCAAAATGCAAAAAAACAAAAAAGAAAAAAGCCGCTTATTAAGTGAGTGATTTTTGAAAATATCTACGGTGGGTGAGCGCTTCCTCCAACCTTCCCGGCCAGTCTAGAGCAAGTTTAATGCTCTTATTAGTGCTATCACCTATTATCCCGATCCTCTCCGGCATATATGATGCATTTCGTAATTTACTAAAATTATTATTAATATATATTTAAATTAGTTTACGTGGTTCCAGCACGACGAATTTTATTAGCGGTCCCGGCTGTATAACAGTAAAGAGTGCAGCATACATAGCGAATGTGGTTACTTTTCACGCATTAGTTTTTAATAGATTTTTAAGTTTCTGGGGCCCTGAGTCAAAATAAACATTTCCCCGAACCTAAACGACTACTGTCTAAAAATAACCATTGTGAAATTGTTTCGGAGCAGATTCGCCTGTTTTAAGCAGTTGCGCAATGTAGAAGGCATTAGTTATAATTGGAAGGGGAGACAGGGATTGGGCTGATGGGCGAAGTTTTCCTGTCGGATGGGTGAGTGCTCGACAACCTTGACTCCGCCACCACTCAGCCACGGGCAGAAAAACAATTGGTTTTTAGCCAAAAAGTCGCTTTATATAGGTTAAGGATCCTTCCAAGCCTAAGTACCTATCTTCGAAAATAGCCAATAGAGTGGTAGAAGGTTCTCCACAAGATGAGTTCAACGCAGACCAGAAGAAAACTGCTTCGTTGGAACAAAATACATGAGTACTGGAGTACCAAAAGTTTCCCGTGCAGGAGCTACGAAAAATAAGAAATTTCACAGGATCTAATTAATAAAATAGGGTTGCTGAATCATATTACACAAAAATTATTTTGTCCTCTTGTAGCGTAATTTTCAATGCCCTATGCAGTCAGTTACATCAGCAAAAATTACAGGAATATACGTAGCGAAGTAATACTATCGGTCAGGAAAAAAAAAAAAAGTAAAATTCCTTCACAACCTTGTGTACATTGTAGTAAAGATTAATTAAACGGATATTGAGGAAAAAAGAGTTGAAGAATCGTAAAGGCTTTTATTTTTGTTATAATTAGCAAAAAATTAAAAACACTTTTTAAACTATATATTAATTATAAAAATCTTATCAATAACTATTTTAATTAATGAAAAACTACTTTTTTTGTTAGAAAAACTTACACTGCATTTTAAAATTCAATATTTTAGTTGTATTCCGATTTCAAAATGAATTTATGCTGAAATCGGAAGAGGATAAGAAGGGGGTTTTAGAGAAAACCAAAGTGAAAAATCACTGAATATCGTTATTAAAATTTAAAAGTACTAGGAGTAAAATATTATTTTATCCTTAAGAAAAACACATTTAAGATCATATTTAAGAATTTAATTCGAATTTCAATAATAAAAAGACATGAGGACCAACATAAATGAAATTGAACCTTGAGTTCATTGTAGTCTATATCTTAATAATAATAAGGCTATCCTTCCTTTTCTCAATATATATATATACATATAATGTGATATGTCGTGATTNATATATATATATACATATATACAGATGATTTCTTAAATTTATTTCATGCATTTTTTTCGTTGCAGTTTTTTTAGGGCAAAATAAATATTCTAGTAGATTTCTAACAGAAGAGAGTCTCATAAGAGCTGGGTATCAATCATTACTGTGGGAGAGGTGAGGAAGTAGAGGTGTTCTAGAGGCCCATTGAGTTAGGGAGAGTGTGGCCAGTCTATATCCGGCACCCGGGAGCTTGCCCTAAATATAGCGAGCGCTCTCTGGAGAGTACGCTGCTGATCCGAGAGCACACTGCTCAGCTTCATTTCCAAATGCTCGCTTGTAAAGAACGAACAATAAATAATGACAAAGAGCGAAAAGACACGATGCCTATTGGGACCTTCAATGACACAGCTAATTAAAACGGCCTTATCACAGAAAGGGATACACACTTAAGGATCCTAATCATAGGCCGTATAAAAAACTTCACAAGGGAACTCAAATACCTTGATAATCACACTTTTTGTTATCTAGCAGATTCAGCCATAAGAACACAACTAACCATCGGATCACAAGGCTGACTAATCAGAATGCAGCAGTAACAAGTAAACGTGGGGACTAATATAGCAGGAATAGGAGGTGCTTAATGCCTGTCATCTGGGAATTACAAGACACACTGTAATTAGGCTAAAACACATTTTTTAGTACACGATAGACGACAGAAACGCCGGTAGAAGTTCAAATCTGCACCAAAGTCCATTCTAATTTAAGCATGCAGGACATCCAGAAATGCTCCTCTTCGTGTGGCTAGATACCGTCTTTAACATACCTATGACAGAAATAACATATTCTAACAAGCATAGAATTAGCAGTTCCCAATTTTCATCAATGCAGAGAAACAGTGGAGTTCTAATTGCAGGACTTACAAGAACCGATTGAAATATTCCTGACTGAACATTACAGCGAATTGTAACGAGACAACCATGGGATGAACCCTCTTTTGATGTTCTATAAAGGATCACAGAAGAATGGAAATTTTTTGAAAAAGTAATAGGAACAGTAAATACGTGAATAACTTCATAAAATAAAGAAGTTAAATTTCTTGAATAGGGAAATGAATTACAATGTAAGCATTAGAATTTACTTTCTGAATTAACATATCAAGTTGTGGGAGGAAGACTATAATTCTGAGGTTTTTCGCCGATTATTTTTTGAAAAATAAACTCAAATAAATAAAAAATAACGCCCTTAGAAAATAATGTTTGATTCGCTTTCTGATTGTATAACATCAATTGATTACAGTTCACTTCTATAAAGCTTTCCAAAAATAAATACACCTTTTACTTTTCTTATTAAAAGTCATTAATCATGTAAGCAGGATATTAACGAATAAAATTAAATACTAACTTACAAAAAAAAAAAAAAAGTAGTAAATAGAAATGGGGGTAAAAGGTAAGACCGACATGCTGAAAATAGTGAGAGGACACAAACTTATTCCAGTTCTTCTTAAATTAAAATCTTAAAAACAGACTCAGTCCACATATCCACAATCCACTTCAGTGTCCATCAATACTTCCACTTCCTCAATTGTCCTATCTACAGTGTATTGCCCTCCTAACAAATCTATCACCCCAAAGAACACTAAAGTCTTAGGTTCCCGTTTCCTCTCTGGCGGAGATTATAATGCGAACCACCTGCAATGGGGCACGAGAACCACCAACTCCCGTGGTCATTTGTTCATATGTAAAAGTCTTATTCCCTCTCATCATTCCATAGCGACTCCAAATGATCTTTCTTCTGAGCACAGCCATGCCCTCCTCACACCTATACCTAATGAATGGTCCCGTAGACTGGCCATTATTCAGAACTCAACTAGAAGAGTCGCTTGACATCGGAATCTTCTTGAGGACCTCTGGAGAGTTGGATGATGGTGTACAGTTCGTTACAGCACAAAATTCAACAATGCCTTTGGAAGGGAAACTCACTTTAGTCGCTTCCCTACAAATTCATAAAAGCCTCTTCCTGATTCAATTAAAAACCTCACACAGGCTAAGCGTCCTGCTAGAGACATATTCCAAGAGGACAGGCATCCTTCAGACGGTAGGAAGTTTAACAAGCTATCCCATCTCGTAAAACAATAACTAGGAGTTTTATTGAAATAAGGCATTTAATGCCTACTTGTGAAGCCTCTCCGCAGAGGACAAACCCTACTCGCAGAACTTTAAAACACCATGTGCCTCCCGCACCATCGCGTCGAGGGTGTGGTTCCTCGCCATTTTCCCCCAACCCTTCGCAGTTCCCTATTAACACAAGTACCCACAAAGATACCACAATCTATCCCTCCAAACTACTTTTCCCCTCATTATATTTAAACCAAAAACAAATCCATTAAAAAATTTGTAAAAATCCACAAATATTGAATTTTATTAGATGATTTTAGTTGGGGTTCGGTCAAGGTAGATACAAAAAAAAAAATCATAAATTTAAAAAAATGTATTTTTTAAAAAGATTATCTGCCAACGTTTCGGCTTACATTGTAAGCCATCTTCAGGGCTACCTATCATGAAGACAAGAGAGGACGTCCTGTTCCTAAGTTCACATTTCCATGACTACCGCATGGAATAAAAATATTGAATTTTGTATACTTTTTAAAAGCAGGATCGACAAAAACTCGCAATTAAAATATTAAATATATTTCCTAATGTACGTTGTTTCTTAAATATTATAGAATATACAGAAGTTAGGAAATTAGATTTCACAACCATTGTATTTAAAATTGTTGTTCCTTAGTTATAATTATAATAAAGATATTAAGATTTAAAATTTCGATCTCCCTCTAATCCCTTCTCGCCTTCGATGGTCTTTAATAAACTCGAATTTTCGTTTCTAGATTTTCTTATGAATAACAAAAATCTTTATCCTCCAGAGCTATGACGTAACTGCAGTGTTATGGGCTTTTACTACTTTAAAAAAAATACGAATATTGTCCAAATATATAAAAATTATTATGATTTTTTTATTGTTGAAGTATTAGTCTCCCTTTCAACCACTTAGTGTCCATGGAGAGAGGGGCTCTCAACAGGTTATCCCGTTCTAAGCATCCATGGCTCAGGACAAGCTTTTATTTATCGACAACAACTCCGGGCGGGATTTGAACCCGCAGCGCCAGAATTGCGAGATCCGAACGGTCCTTTATTCCGTTTTCTTAAGTTGGAGAAACGAAATTTTCTAGTTGAGTTGCTTCAGTAAGCAGAGTGATAAGAACATTAGGATTCAAATCCGGAGACAAGGTGAAGGAGGTAAATGGAAATTAAATGCCAATAAAACATAACAATAAAGTTTATAATATGAATTTATTCGTAATTTTGTATAAATAAATATGCAAAATAAATATTCTAGTAGATTTCTAACAGAAGAGAGTCTCATAAGAGCTGGGTATCAATCATTACTGTGGGAGAGGTGAGGAAGTAGAGGTGTTCTAGAGGCCCATTGAGTTAGGGAGAGTGTGGCCAGTCTATATCCGGCACCCGGGAGCTTGCCCTAAATATAGCGAGCGCTCTCTGGAGAGTACGCTGCTGATCCGAGAGCACACTGCTCAGCTTCATTTCCAAATGCTCGCTTGTAAAGAACGAACAATAAATAATGACAAAGAGCGAAAAGACACGATGCCTATTGGGACCTTCAATGACACAGCTAATTAAAACGGCCTCTTCACAGAAAGGGATACACACTTAAGGATCCTATTCATAGGCCGTATAAAAAACTTCACAAGGGAACTCAAATACCTTGATAATCACACTTTTTGTTATCTAGCAGATTCAGCCATAAGAACACAACTAACCATCGGATCACAAGGCTGACTAATCAGAATGCAGCAGTAACAAGTAAACGTGGGGACCAATATAGCAGGAATAGGAGGTGCTTAATGCCTGTCATCTGGGAATTACAAGACACACTGTAATTAGGCTAAAACACATTTTTTAGTACACGATAGACGACAGAAACGCCGGTAGAAGTTCAAATCTGCACCAAAGTCCATTCTAATTTAAGCATGCAGGACATCCAGAAATGCTCCTCTTCGTGTGGCTAGATACCGTCTTTAACATACCTATGACAGAAATAACATATTCTAACAAGCATAGAATTAGCAGTTCCCAATTTTCATCAATGCAGAGAAACAGTGGAGTTCTAATTGCAGGACTTACAAGAACCGATTGAAATATTCCTGACTGAACATTACAGCGAATTGTAACGAGACAACCATGGGATGAACCCTCTTTTGATGTTCTATAAAGGATCACAGAAGAATGGAAATTTTTTGAAAAAGTAATAGGAACAGTAAATACGTGAATAACTTCATAAAATAAAGAAGTTAAATTTCTTGAATAGGGAAATGAATTACAATGTAAGCATTAGAATTTACTTTCTGAATTAACATATCAAGTTGTGGGAGGAAGACTATAATTCTGAGGTTTTTCGCCGATTATTTTTTGAAAAATAAACTCAAATAAATAAAAAATAACGCCCTTAGAAAATAATGTTTGATTCGCTTTCCGATTGTATAACATCAATTGATTACAGTTCACTTCTATAAAGCTTTCCAAAAATAAATACACCTTTTACTTTTCTTATTAAAAGTCATTAATCATGTAAGCAGGATATTAACGAATAAAATTAAATACTAACTTACAAAAAAAAAAAAGTAGTAAANGACTCACATTTCTTAATAATAGAGTGTTATTTTTCGTTTAGAGTGTGTTTATTTTTTTCTAAAAGTGACCATTTTTCTTTTCTTTTTCAATAAAGATTTTTTTACCCACTCATGTTGTGTTTTTTACCCTTTATTCTTGGTATACAATAAACAGTATATTCTGTTTATTGTATACCAAGAATAAAGGGTAAAATTTATTGTGATATATTTCACAATAAATAAAGGTGAGCAAATTGTGACCTTTGACCTGTTATAAAATGTTTATATGCATTTTTCAGGTAAAATTCCAGGTGCTCCGGTTTTTTTGTCCCCCAGTTTATATACACATACATACGTCCTTCTCTTTTGAAGTATGAGTGATGAATTGAAGTAACTGTTCAATAGTCAAAGGTTAATTCCTAAAACTTATCTTTTTGAACCAAGAAGATAGGGGAAAGGTGATGGAGAGGCCGACTGAGAATTTCTGGAGCGTTCGGAACGAAACATCTCTCCAGGACGGAACCGTTCTCAAGGTGGAGGAGGTCGGGACGCCCACACTCATGAAGGCACTTGAGCGAATCAGGCTGTGCCCTCAGCTGACACTCACCTGCACCACTAATTGTGCATTGCGACATGGCCTCTTCCACTTGGTGGTGAAGCCTCGGCCAGCCGGGGGGGAGGGGACGTGAATTCCTCGGTTCTTGTCGTCTTCGATGGAAGGAGCGCGTTCATTTCTTGAAGTCGCTCACTACACTTTATCTCACTTCACAAAAGCTTTTCTGACTCTTCTACTGATCCCCTCAAGGTGCTTGAAATATATTACAAGTGTCCATTCATAGAAGCTTCATGAAGGTTTAAGACATGAGTTTTGCATTGGATTAAGAAAAATTCCGTCACGTTGAAGTGGGCTTGACCTTCACTTGGGATCAAACTACATTAGCCTAATTTTCTATTTTCATTTTGAAAAATACATAAATTACCGTTTTACCTAAAGATTAAAAGGGCAATATAAGAAAGCTAATGTCGCTGAGGCTGGGGTGGGAGGTGGCATAGAGTTGAGCCCAGCCCTCCTACTTCTTTTTAAATATGTACTTTATTATGATTTTTTTTTTTTTTTTTGAAATTTTTGCGAAACGAATATATTAAATACTGAATGGATTTCTTTATTTTAAAAGTTCCGAACGCTAGACTACGCACAAACCCACAAAAAATGCGTAATTTTATACCTATATATACAAACTTTAATAAAAACCTATATACTCCCCGGCTTTTACTTCAAAGGAATACAGCTGTAAATCTGAAAGGATCACTCTTTCATTACATAAAAATATAATTAACGCATATTAAAGCTCTAAAACATCTTAATTTAACTTTTAATTAATTATTTTTAAATATATACTTTCCGACAAAAGATATATATATATATATGGGCTTATGAATACATAAAGGGAAAACTTTAGAAGCTTATATCCTACCCTTGGTCAGTATGGCGTAGCTAAATTCCGCATTTTTATATAGTTCTTTACCTTGGGGTCGGCTACCGGGAGCAGCAAAAAATGCGTGCCATAAATAGCAAATTACAAAAAAAAAAAAAAAGTAGACAAAATGCTGGGCTACGTCCTACTGAAGTCACGATGTGGATAACAGTTTCCAGGTCGGGTACACAAACACATGTTCGTGTGTGGGAATGAAATCTCATTGAGTGATATACCTTTTGTTGGATAAAATGTTTACAGAAACTCTAGAGAAAATATATAAATAGCTTATGTTTTCGAATAAAAGTAGAGCCTTATTTAAGTAAAATGCTTTCAAAACAAAACTATTGTATGAAGCATGTTGGAAGGCGGTGACACAATCGTTGAACAACCGTCCGAGTGGGTGGATCTATGTTGGGTGAATAGTTGTTTTAGTCCTGGATTCTAGAATAAACCGATAATAAACTCTTTTAGGTTTGGGGGATGAGCATTGTGTCTGAACCCGGAGAATAAGACGTTCATAGGAGGGTTCCATACATCCAGATAAATATTTCAAGACGCCACCAAAATAAAGTCCATGCAGCTGCGATAATGGCTGTTCGCCAGAGGCACTAGTTGGAGTCTCGCGAAGACAGAGACACGCACTTCTAATTCAGCCCGAGCGTTTGCCAGGGTGTCGCCTACTTCTCTAGCCATGTCTACCCTATTTCACGCTGTTTTATCCATCAATCTTCCTATATGTCGCTCATCAATGGAGAATTTAAATTTCTCTGTAAACAGGACATTTTCTATATTTTGTGTCATTCCTGAATCTATTTAACAGGCAAGATAAAATATATTGAACTCACAGTCTAAAAAAAAAAAAAAGAACCTATAAATAGCAGTAACAAATCACATTCAAATGACACTTCAAGGGCTTCTATTCATAGCGCTTGTTCAAAGAGTAATGATGGACTATATCATTGAGGGATTATATTTCTATTTCTAAAGCAAATCGGTAATTGTTATTTATCTTACTAACCACCATTAAGGGAAATAATTTTTGACTGAATTCAGATGAGGGGTTCACTAATTTTAACGAAGATATCACGTTTGTACATCTTGGTCTTCCTCTACGCCCCTTCCCCCTCCTAGCATCCGATTTTAGTTTGGACCCTTAATCGCGGTTTGGCCTAAACCTTTTTCTGAACAAATAGTTTTAAAGTTCCCAATTAGAAAGCGCTAAAGTCATTGGCGCAAGCGTGCTATTGCTTGAAGTAAGATTGGCGTTGCTCTCTCTACACTTGAAAAAGTTGGCGGCGTTCCTAATTGACTTTATCCGTCAGTCTACGGGCGCCAATTCACCTAAGAGAGTAAACCCCTTCAGAAAATCACACGTCCTACAAAATTAGCCTTGTACTCGACCCTGAGGTTTGTCAAGCGTACTTGTATGTATGTATATATGTATGTATGTATATATATATATACATATATATGAGTNATAAAATAAACCAATGAATTGATTAAAATTAAAAAGAGAATTGGCTATGATTTACGAAATACATGAAAACCAATTACAAATTGCAACTACATGCTATCGCTAAAAATAAGAGACAAGTTGCCGCGTGGCTAAGCACAGGAGATACAATCCGTAGCAAATAGGGGACATCACGTTCGCCTAGAGGCGGTGAACTTAAATTCTCTTTACACGTGTAGGTTTTGTTGTGAAAGGATCCCGAGATAAATAGTACTAAAAGTAGGAATCAATAACATAATTAGGTCGTGAAAATACTTTTCAATAGTTCAAAAAGTTAATTATGTCAAAATATTTATAAGTCGGAACGTCCGTCTGCGTCTCATTCTTCTTTTGACCCACTGTTTACACGAGATGTTAAGAAAAAAACATGATAAATATATATGTGTGTGTGTGTGTGTGTGTATATGTGTGTGTGTGTGTGTGTGTGTGTGTGTGTAGGTAAAATATTCTTATAGAGGTATGAAGACCTATAAAAAACTTTCAAAAGGCGACGCATGGCGCCAAAAGGTGATAAGGATGCTTTCCTTAGAATTTTCCCAAAAAAGAAAGTCTAAGCAAGGGAAGTGATCTTGGAAAGTAGGGCAGATTTCGGCAATTGAACAGTTAATTTTTATATTAACTCCAACATTTTTAAAAAGAACATGTCATCCCATGAGTGGCGAACAAGTCAGATTTCCTCAGCTGCTGTCTTCAGCAGAGGTTAGGGGATGTGCGGAGGGGCCTCGGCCGGCTATTTCTGAAGCCGCCCAACCGGCGCAGGGCACTCGGCAAGGACAACGCCCTGCCGAAGAGCACGGCTTCCTGTCCGCCAACACCCCAAGGTACCGATCCGCACTTGGTGCGCGTCGATTGCACCAGCTTCTTACAAGTCACTCCAGGATGGCTCGTGCTGAGTCACTTCCAGGGAATTCAAGAGCACCCAATTAGGAAGCTTGGTATTATAATGACAGAAAAAATGACTTCAATGACAGATTTTCAAAATATAAGTTTTTCCGAATTTCCTTAACAAAAATATATTCTTAATTCGATTTCCGAAAAGTTTTTTTTTAAAAAGTTATATAGCCCGCACCTACAGTATATAATAAAAGAGGGATATGATTTCCATGAGTGTATCAAATGACAATTTAGTGTTATGTATCTGATAGTAACTAATTAAAAAAGAAGTAAACGATTATAGAGCAAACCATAAATAATGGGTGTCTACGGGAGAGAGAAAAAACATCTTGAGGGAATAGAAAAATTTACAACACATTTGTGCTATTAAGATATATTTATACATTTAACAGAAAAAGGACCACCCTACATTACTGAGAAAACTAGTCACCATCTAATTTTCTAAACAAAATCTATTTCCAATCTATATGCTTCTTTTATATTAAGAAGATTATGAGTTAGGGCAAATTAAGAAATTATCAATATCTTTGTATTTTTTAGCACTCATCATCTGATTTTATTTCTGCAGCTTAAAACGCTTATAAAGAAGGCGAATGAATCTTGTCTGGTGGCAAGACAAATTCTTAATTTATAAAGTATGAAACCTTCCCGCCCGCCTATAATATCTGTGAGGTTTACCTTAATTTACGTAGTATATTAAAAACAGATAATGGTTATTCGTAATAGAACACATATTTTGGCCAATTTCAAAAACGTACATCAATTCATGTTTAACCCTTTCAGGTAAATAATCTGAAGGGTTATTCTCACTACCAATGAATATAGAACTTGAATATTATCCGTCTTCATTGGTTTCTGGAAGATGTTTTTCAGAAACCAATGAAGACGGATAATAGAAGGTCTGATTGTTTAACCCTTTTAACTGGCATGTATGTATAATTACGTGAGTGTATTTCCGCCTCTTTACCAAACATGTGTATGTTTCATATGTGATTCAAACAACCCCATAGGCGCTTGCCCGGACCAGGAATGGCGGGATGCCCTAGTGGTTTGCAAGAGAGGCTAGATAAGTCTTGTGGGGAACCCCTCGCACATATCCGGAGCTGGAGTGTACGCTCTCCTTGGCTCCGTACAAAGGAGAATAATTGACGTTACACTTCACCGAGCTCACCGGTCATTCGGACCTCGCTTAACGCGATCGCTTGATTTTTGTGCTCTCACTAAACTGAACTGCTCAGATTCCCTGCCGGCTGTGTGAGGTCCACTCGTCAAATACGTCTTTCCTAATCCTCCGAACAAAGATAGAAAGGAAAAGTTAAAAATAAATTAATAAGACTGATTGGGCAGTATTTTCCGAAGCGAGTTATCCATCACTAATTCTTATGGATACATGGAGGAGACCAATATAGTCTCTATACTAATTTATATTAATTAATTCACAATACATAATGCTTTTAGATCCTACTGAGTTATATTCCGTACAATTGAACAATACATCCTTCATGATATATATATACAACGATCGGCACTTAAAGATTTAACATACAATTTTCTACCAAAATCTTTACATTTATTTTTAATTTATAAATATTTTATTTGGTTGTGGTTTTTTATCCCACGTAAATTGTAATCAATTAATGAGAGGGAATAGAATAAAAAAATCTATCTGTCCCAGCCAGGAATGGAACCTGGTGTAATGGCTTAACACACCGGCGCGGATAGCAGGAGATCCAGGTTCGATTCCTGGCTGGGACAGATAGATTTTTTTATTCTATTCCCTCTCATTAATTATTAACATTTATTTCTTCCGTGCAAAAACAATTCAAGGGGGACTATGTGGAATTCGAACTAAAGCGAACAATCTGCCGTCTGGATAGCTCAATTGGGTTGAAACATATTTCAGATTGTAACTGAATTATGAGCTGGCAAGCCCAGCACAGTACGATCACAATGTCCATTCGTTCTAGTCCATTTGGTGAGCAGGGTGCGTTGAGAAGAGGCACGGCTTTAAAAGCTGGTTAAAGATAGATTTAATGAAATCTTAGAGCACCGTGCTAGGGAAACGGATCTATTCTACGTTAGCAAATAACAAGAAATTTTTAAAAATAATTAATTTTTTTCTCCGACTCTATAATGGAAAACATCTACTTAATTTTGTATGATTAAACGATAACTTTATAACATTTATATTCAAGACGAATAATGAGGAAATTTATTTAAGAACACAACTTGAAGCGGACACTTCCTCCCCTCCACAACCAGCGGCCTTCATTTTTCATTTAATTGCTTTTCTCTCTTTTAACATGAAATTAATCATTTATTCTTGTATATTCCTATTTCAGCAAAACATTGAAAAATAGATTAGTTTATACAACTTATGGGTGAGCGATAGTAAACAGTAGAGCACTAATATTATTTTTCAGAACATCTAGGGCCTTATCCAATAGCATTGAATGCTATAATAACATCAACGGACTTGAATAACAAGATAACGGACTTGATTTAATTAAAGTATAAAAGTATTTATAAACGGCAGCCTTATGCTTCCATGGTAAAACCACGAAGGCCACTGTGAATTTCTTGTCTCTGAACTTCGACCTAATACTGGTTGAAGGATTCGTCGCAAAGGAAGATTGTATGTATATTCTTGCACTTTAAGCGCGGCCAGGTCTCCGAAAAGAAGTGGCTGGCTGAAACGGATACAGGCTGTACAGCACAGTGGATTCCATGGGCTCGGTCATTGTCATATACACACACACTAGCTGAGTTATTTGCTCAACCGCCTCGAAGCTACCGAACACGGTTTCTGCGACTTCCGTGAATAGCACACACTTGCTCTCGTCGAAACTGGTGACTGAGCAGACGCAACTCAGGAACAAATGTTTGGTTCCTTGTCGGTTACTACTCATCTAGCAAGGTTCGAAATCTTAGGCGGCAGCGGAGTAACTTTCTCCTTCTTTAACGAATTATAACATAGAAAAATCTTATAATAGATATCAATTACTTCCGCGCAAGCGCATCGAAATAACCTCCATACAGTCAACCGTTTTCCAATTATTTAATTGATTGTTAGGACAATAATTTATTTCCTATTTAATCAAGTTTTTATCAACGACTTTCCTACCTACTCCATTATATTTACCCCTCGAGGGGGCTTCTTAAGAGACCTGTACTTGAAGGTTTTAGTCATTTAAAAGATTTGAATATCGGGATGTCCATTAGGTTCTAAATAGTATTTAAACCTGAGATCTTGTTCCTAGCGAGAGACAGGACAATGAATTGCTGGTTCAATAAAAAGACATTCGCCTTCTCGAATTCTGCAACAGTACAATCAACCGAAATATATTACTAGACCAACAAAACCTGAATGTGACTAACGCAACCTTAAACTGTCTTAAAATCCAAGATGCCCATACAGTGACTTAAAAGCCTAATAATAATGGTTTATAGTAGGAACTTTGACGTTTTTTTTCTAGGCTAAAGTTATTTGATCTAGTTTAGGAATAAAGAAACATTTGGATCAGTCTTAAAAATTGAATATACGTAGAGCAAAGAACTAGAGAAAAAAATTCACTCGATAAAAAGAGGAGGGTTTTAAAGGTCGACCAATGTTATCCAAGAAAAAGTACTTCTCCCACTCCATACTATGTCCAAGTTCTGTTCCAACTTTCCGTTCTTTGCAATTCTGCCCAGAGTTATCCTACATAGACTTCGCAGGGCTCTAATCACGCATCGGTTGTTGCAAAACGTCCTGACGTCTTCTAGGGACCCCACACATTTGAAACAATTCTAATAAGTGCGTTCAGAAGCTCCGATGCAATGGTGTCAAGGCCTGGAGGACTTCTGTTTGTCAGAAACAGTGAGTATTTTACTGCAGTTTTTTCTGACAGGATTTTTGTTGTATTCTTCAGGTCATCTGTCTGGCCTGACTTTTTTTTTGGGGGGTTTTTATAAATCTTTATTACTTTCTACTTATAAAACATCTAGCAATTTGATAGCTTAATATGCATGTATAAAAAAAATTAATAAATACAATGTTAATTTGCAGGGGGTCATTGGACCCCACTCCCAAAGATGGCCTTGACTAGTGAAAATATCCACCCATTTTCTTTTTTGTTAGCGAATATCAGCAATTATTAATGTAATTATCTTCATTTGAGACTTTTTAACCTTTTTTCATATTTACAGAGTGACAGGTTTCTTTGCTTATCCAAACACTGATTTTATTTCTGAGAACCTTCTATCCTCTATGAATATATTCTTTAGTTCCTTCCATTTCATCTTCCGCATCTATTGGAAGAGATAGAAAAAAATTCAAAGGGTGCAGAGAGTCTATCAAAGTGATTAGCACTAGAAATTGCAACTGGGACAATAAGAATTTCCTTCAGGTTGCGACTGACTATCTTCATTTGGAATTTACAGTGTCTGACATAGGCTCACATTTACTTCTTAAGTTACTTATGGGCTCTGAATTTTTTTCTTGTGGCAATATGGTTAGTTTGATTTTGTGTAACTTGAACAGGTGTGACCCTCATTTTTTTGTGATATGATTGTGGAGAATAATTTTGACCTACCATATTAAAAAATGTTTCACCAAATATAGAGTATTCATAAAAACCTCTTCATCTGAAGTGAAATATAATTATTTAAAAACGATCAGTTTATTAGCTTATCAATAAGCTTCTACTTTAAATAAAAAAGTTTTTTCTTTGAATTTATTTTTCTTTACTAAAGCAACAAAACTTTACTTCATTACAACTGGGGTGGTTCTGTTTCCACAAAAATTATACACATCAAAGCAGAGCCTTTGGTTAAAAAGACATAGCTATTGTATTTATATTTATTGTACACTCATAACAATTTAGGACATTGGGAAATTGGGCGCTGTAAAAACTATAAGAATTCCTCAGCCCCATGGAATGAATATTTGTATTTGAGCTTTACAAGTCATGTATGTAAAAACCCCACTCCTAATACTTCAATTTCCCAATGATACAAATTGATTTTTCACTCTTATTTATATCCATCTTTAATTTAATGTGGGAAATTTATTTAGACAACGCAACTCCTGCATGACAGATCTTTTAAATATTTTAAGCAATGCGATATAAAATTATTTAAAAGTAGTGAAATGAGTCTAAAAGGAATTACCAAAATTTAGTTATGAAAAAAATATATTGAAAATAATTTTTCTTTTTATAAAATTTTTCATTTAGGAGTTGCAAAAACTAACCAGATTTTCAATTTATATATTTTCCTACAGATATGCATAAATAAGAATAAACATTGAAATGGCTTTAGGGTGACTGGGAGAAGCTGGGGTTGTTTAATATATACCTTAATGAAGTATCTAATTACATAAACTGCATAAATACGAGATTTTCAACATCGTCTAAAATATGTTCTCCCATTGGTCTATATACAATTGTATTATATTTTCTAAGTGACTTAGGAAATTGGTAACATGAAATAACTCACAAAAAGTTTTTTTCCCTCTTATTTCTGAGAAGCCAAAAATTATGCTTCTTAAAAATGATGCATGAATGCACACACAGACTCTTTATAATATAATATTGAATCAATATTGAAATGTAAATTGGTATTTCAGTTTCTTAGATCAACCATTGGCTACATTTTGATTGGGGTGGGAAATTAAAGAAAGAACAATTTAAAATATTATAATTACTTTTTAGCTTTATTATCTTGTATTTAGTAAGCCTAGTGATTTTTACAAACAAAATCCTTATTTAGCCAAACTTTAAAGCGATGGATTTAAAAGAGGGCGATAAAAAGGAGGTAACATCTCTCCCTTTTAAAATTACTATATTAATAATAGCCAACAATATCAATAATGAAGATTTATCTGCAATAGTCATCTCTATGAAACAATAATTAATTCATAATTTCATATAAATAAATAATTCTGATGATACTTCTGTTTCAAAGCTACATATATTTCATTTACCATGATCACATTCAATTTATGTAAGGTATGAGCATGCCCCTGAGAAACAATAATCTGAGCTCTAGTAATATGAGAGCACATGTAATTTGATCTATTGGGAGTTAAGTTTAAAGAATCCAAATAAATAAATCACACAAGGTACACCTTCCTATTCATTATTTCAAATAAAGGTGAACGAACAGCTTAAATAAATAAATATAAAATATACAAGCAGCTCCAAGAAGGGCTATTTTTTAAAAATCTTTTCATCCATTAAAAAAAATTTAATTTATAGTGATTTACACTGGCCCTTTAAATTATTAATTAATAAACTAAACAAAAAGAAGAACAAGAGAAGGCATTCTCAAAGACACCTATAAATAAACTAATTACATGTTGCTTAAGATAAAAAAAAATTTTGAAAATAAAAACGGATAATTTAAAGAATATGCAATAAATTGCAAAGCTACTAAAAAATGAAAAATGAATGAGCTCATTTTTTAGCAACATTATTCCAAATAATTCATATTGACGATTGTAATTATGGATATAGATATAATAAAAAAAATGAAATATATAATAAGAAAAAAAATGAGCCACAGCTTTCTCTTACAAAAACTCAAAAATCCACAAGGAATGTGCCAGAAAGAAATACTTAAATATATATAATGTTTAATAAATACATTCATATGGAATATTCAGCAGACCATATTTTTAGCTTCTTCAATATATAATTGGTTAAGATTTATTAAAAATTTTCAGAAGTCACATTTTATTACCAGTGAGAATAGCATGATTTCCTCATGGAAAGTCTACTAAAATTATATTTTAAAAAAAATTTTAAGATTTTTTTTTTTCCACCCCTGTTAATATCTTCAAAGCCTTACTACTTTTCAGAAATGCTTGAACCACTAGAGATCCTAATTGATCAATTTTGCTCTTGTAGCTCCTAAAACATTAATGAATAAAAAATTTAAAAACCGGTTGAGTTGAATTACTCTAAACTAATATAATGGCTACTGTAAGAAAAATACTTTTGTTCTCCTATTTGGAATTTCATGTAATTCCCATTTTATGTAATTTCATATTCATTCAATTTGTCATAAAAACAAACTCAATCTTTTATTTTACATTGAAAAGTAATGAAGCAAAATTAGAAAAAAAAAAAAGGAAAAAAAAAACAAAAACAGAAAAGAACTAAAAGCGGTTTCTAGGTTCTTGTTGTGCCTAGCACAATGAAAAAGATATGGATCAAAATATCTATCTAGTGATTCTTCATATTGTTATTTAAAACATGATTTTCACAATTATAAGTGAGGCATAAGATATTAATGTATTTTTTAACTATCACTGATTGATGTTATCAGTCCCTCGAAAGGATAAATAAATAAAAAGTCAAAGCTGGGAGAGAATATCTCTCTTAACCCCACTACGGGAGTTTCTTGAGCTTTGAAGATGAGGTCAAAGATCTCAAAAGGTCACAGCTATGAAGATGTGAAGCTTTAGAGCTATTATTAATGACCATTAGCAGGAATAGAGTCTTATGAATAAGTTTACCAGATAATAAAATATATACTTTTTTTTTAAACTGTACTTTTTTTTTTGGATCAACTTTGACCAAACCACAAAAAATTCTCTACTTCTACCAGATAATGTAATTGATTTTTGGTTGAACAGGAACAAGTTCTTCGCTTGCCCCAAAGTATATTAAATGAGAGCCCACCTTCATAAACCACATTATTCCATTAAAGCATTTATTAAAATATTCATTTATAATGTTTGACACCATATAAAGGGCTTAATAAATTACACATGGAGTAATGAAATGGGTAATGAAAAACGTCTTCTCTTAGTAAAACTTTCTCATATGTACACATACATTTTTTTTGTACTTAAAGAGCAACAGATATTAACCACTTAAAAGAGTTTTACAATATTTTATTATTGTATTTTTTTTAAATTAATAAATCTTTATTAATTACATTCTGTTATTNTTTGTTGTGGTATTTAATCCCACATTAATTTTAAACAATAAATGCAAGGAATTTAAAAGCTAAGACTGAGACAGTTTAGATTTTTTATTCTATTCCCTTTTATTTATTGTTTAAAATAAATCATTGTATTTTTAAGAGTATTTTAATTGAGAAGAGGCAACCCTGATTCCTTCAATTTATCACTTTATGGTAAGGCAGTTAAAATATCTTAACAAATAATTTCAATTTTTTTTTTCACACTTTTTTAATAAAACACAATACTTCTATAAGTATTAAGGCTGAGTAAAACACAATACAAACTATTAATTAAAACTTCAAAAATAATTTTATTAAAAACTTACAGTGTTGTTTAAAGAAAAAACAAGTAAAATGAATTATTTTACAAAGAAGAGAAAACTAATTTTCAACAAAATTAATTAGTTGTATTTAATTATAGTTTTAAAATTTACAGAATAAAAAAAGTAAACATAAAAGAAAAATATGTAATTACTTATTTTTCTAGAAATATCTGAATCAAAACTAAAGTAATAATCTTTCTAATAACTACAATATAATTGAATAGAGAGCATTTTTTTTTTTTTTTTTTTTTTTTTTTTTTTTTTTTTTTTTTTTTTTTTTTTTTNCCAATGTAATTATTATAAAGTATGCTTATAATTTATCATCATAATGTTTTATAAATTATGAAAGTTAGCTAAAATTTATAATGCAATTTATGTTATAAATGGAAAATCTACTGAACGTCTTCTGGATTCATAATTTTCAATAAACATAATTTAGTTTTTAAAACATAATATATTCAAATGAAGAGTTTTTTTAGCAGTAGATATTATTATTAGATGATTTTTTTTGTTGGGGTTCAGTCAAGGTAGATTAAAAAAAATACATTTGCATGACCTTGACCTAACCCCAACAAAAAAACAACTAAAAATATAGTATTTTTTTTATAAATAAACAATAAATAAAAAATAATAAACAATAATAATTAAAAAGAGAAAAATAAAAGGAATTATTACTTTATAAAAGCAAAATAATAAAAAAACATAAAATCATCCTAATTTTTTTTGTATATAATTTTAAACTTAAAACAATATAGGGCAATAAAGTTTGGCATCATTTTTAGGACTACGGCTAAAACGTGTATTTTGTTTAAAACCCAAATGTGTTGACCAGACATGGTAAAAGCAGCAAATTATAGAATACTATATTGACAAAAACACATAAAAACAATTAGTAAAACAACAACGAAATGCTTCTAATTCTTCATGACACAGCTCAATCAAAATAATGAGATTTTCAAAATATTTACTTTAAAAAAAATAATAATCAGAGAAAAATATCAATGACATAAGTGTCAAGAAGAAAAATAGTTAATTTGGCTATTAAAGATCGAGATAAATAACCCTGAGCTAGATCTCGCATGTTTTGAGAAAACAAATATTTTGTTTAGACAAAGTCTTTTTTACCAGTCTTTCAAACAAAGAACAAGAGAGGTTTAGATAAAGGTATTCGTTTGGGACTCAGGAACAAGATGAACTGTTCGCATGAGAAGCACTTAAAAAAGTACTTATCAGTAATCCAGTTCTCTACAAAGAGGCTCACATGGACTTTTTTTTTCTCCCTTAATAAACTTATCAATATTTCATCGAGTTTCAATGACTGATATTCATATTCAATTATAATAATTTTATTTGTAAGTTCTTATTTTTAATGAACGAGCTCTTATCTTTTTAACTGCAAAATTTTGTTCACCTGCCTAAGATATATGAAAATAATTTATTTATAACATTATTATTATTTTTTTAACTGGTTAGAAGGATTTTTCCTTGCCCTCACTGAAAACAAATGTTGAGGGTAGGAGAAGCAAATAACAGAGGAAATAAAGTGCTAATGACCACTGGCAGTCGATGCACAGTCAAAAAAAAAATAAAATAAAATAAACAGGATAAAGATATGACAATTATAAAAAAATGAAGAAGTCTTGAATATTGGTATTTAATTAAGGTTAGTATTAGAAGGTTGAAACAAAACATATAACAATTTCTAAAATTGCATTAAATTTTTCCCAATAGTCTAGAATATGCAGGACATTTGGTCTTGTTTAGAGTCCACAAATGAGAGATTATCAAGGTATAGTAAATCTAATCTCTCTGCTCTGATACAAAATAAAGCAGAGGATGTAACTTTGTTCAAACCTTCTTTATAATTACTATTTATTTTAGATTATTTAAATAATACTGCATTATCTTACATTCATCAGTCTACTGACCAGCAAATGGTTGATTACAAAGTTGTTGTTGAAATTTATTTCATTAAACAATTTATGTTGACAATACTTGGGAGTGGCTACACGATATGACTTACTTATAGTGAGATAGACCAGCCCTAGTTATGAGAAATGGAACGAGATCATATTTCAGTGGACCTTCTTTTGAATACATCAAAGATGTTTTAAAAAAGTCCTTCGATATAGAATGCTACTCTTTAAGAATTGCTAAACAGTTACCATACCCTGTGTCTACACACTTAATAGTTTATTTATCTAAAACATAAATACTATTCAGAAAAATTCTATTAAAACTTATTACTTTTAAAATAATTTATTATGTAAGAGATTTTTTCACTTACATAAAACATGAGTTTTGTCATTTTAATTTTATTTTGTATTTTAATTGAGAAGAGGCAACCCTGATTCCTTCAATTTATCACTTTATGGTAAGGCAGTTAAAATATCTTAACAAATAATTTCAATTTTTTTTTTTCACACTTTTTTAATAAAACACAATACTTCTATAAGTATTAAGGCTGAGTAAAACACAATACAAACTATTAATTAAAACTTCAAAAATAATTTTATTAAAAACTTACAGTGTTGTTTAAAGAAAAAACAAGTAAAATGAATTATTTTACAAAGAAGAGAAAACTAATTTTCAACAAAATTAATTAGTTGTATTTAATTATAGTTTTAAAATTTACAGAATAAAAAAAGTAAACATAAAAGAAAAATATGTAATTACTTATTTTTCTAGAAATATCTGAATCAAAACTAAAGTAATAATCTTTCTAATAACTACAATATAATTGAATAGAGAGCATTTTTTTTTTTTTTTTTTTTTTTTTTTTTTTTTTTTTTTTTTTTTTTTTTTTTTNGCAAACTGATATAGATAAATTAATAATACTACTTAATATTGTTCATCCTATTTTTATAATCTTCACTATACTGACAATTATATTTATATTTTCAAATTATATGCAATATTCTACATTTAGTTTCCACTTCATTTGTTATTTTATACCATTTAATATTTTCTTATTTGTTTAAATTATTTAAATTGATTTATTTATGTATTTTAACAAGTTTATAATCAATATAGCTGTTTTTGTTGGAAGTACTGTTATACTGGCTGTGGTCACTTTAATATAGAGGGTAGGTTACATTAGTTTAGGTTACATATTGATGTGCAATTGTACAAGACTGAGATCTACTAGTACAACTTATTAGTCATGGTAAGTAAACTGAAATTTCAAAATATTAATAGTAAATAAATAAATTCTGTTTCACTTAAATGTCTGAGTGGCCATTTATATAAAGTTAGTTGTTTTTATAATGTAATATTGTTCATAATTTCACAAATCCCTAAACCCCTGGTTTTCGGAACCTATTTAGGACCCCTAGCAGAATAAAGAAAACTCCTTATAATGTTAAGCTAATTTTAGAAAGTGTAGCAAGCGAGAGGACGTAAATATTAAAGTAATCAAGGAAATAGTCAATTTATTGATCAATAATTACTAAACTATCAGATTTTACAGGGAAGCAAAATTATTGATAAAGAATTGAGTACAAAATGGAAAAAAGAAAAGAAAAAAAAAGTCAAACCTTAATAAATTGAAGAAAAAAAAAGAATTCAACTGACCTACATAAAATATAGGAAAAAGAAGATAAATACAGCAAGACAAATGTGCTGTTTGATGCATATTACACTAAATTCTGATATAAAGTATCAAAAGAACAATTAAGTAAGTAATCGTAGCCAAGCTCAAAGGATAAATAAAAAATAAAACTACAGATACAGAATTAACTCAAGAAAGGTAACATCATAAATAAACTGATAAGCATTGTTAGTGATATTTAAACTGAAAATTGGACTATTACAACAGAAGTTAGTATAAAATAATTGAAGGGGCTTAAATGGCATAGTACAGCTGTCAATTATATCAGTGAATAATATAAACTTACTAAAACAGTTTTAAAATTGCTCAATAATACCTTTTCATAAAATAATTCAGAAAGTTAATCATTATGAACCAATTGAATAGAAGATAAGAGTGATATCTTCTAAATCAAATTATTAAACAAACAATATTAACATAATAAATAGGGCTACAATTAGTTATTCTACAAAAGTCATAATTAGAGCAAATAAATAAACCATCTGAGTTAATGGAAGAGGCACAAATTGAATAAAGCAATTCATAAAATAAGGCAAAGATTTATTTATTTAAATAAATTTGTATCAACAAAATTCTACTAAAAATTTAAAAAAAAAAAAAACCATCTTTCAATATTTTTCAAACTTCACACTGAGTTTCAACTAAAATTTCTTCATCCCCAGGTACAAAATGAAACTTACATTTCAAAACATAATGGTAAAAGTTCAATGCAATTAAATTTTGATAATCATTATTTTAAATAATATTACTCTCCGCCATTATTGTTTATGTACCCAATGGAAATAGAAAATAAACAGACCACATCGATATGCAGGAAGGTAATATTTCATTTGGAAATCTTGGCTTGTTATAATTGCTACTAAAAAAGTACGAACAGGTATCTAACTCTAAGCTAATATTAAATGCAATGCCTAGGCCGCTATGGCGAAAGATGTAAAGCGCTAATGGCTTATAACTAGCCTACCTGGTGTAAGGCAGATAATCCATCGACGTCGTGGGTATCTATGTCAGCTCCCTTTTTAAGAAGACGCAAAATTTCTTCCCTGTCTCCAGCCTTGCAGGCAGCAAGAAAAACACAACCAGCTGAGAATTTAATCTTCCTTGGCCTTCCATTCACCATGACGGGCTCGCGATTTGTCTCTGATTCTTCCCATTTTCTCAGTTGTTCAGCCCTTTTAAAAAGGGCCGAACTTGAACGAGTCTCTAGCGACATTAATCCTAAACTACCCAACGCCCCATACGCGTACCGACTGAGCCACAACTAGGCCTAATAGCATGGTGGGGAGCGGTCTATTTTAGAAACCAACTCAAGTAGAGACTTGCTTTTCCTAACAAGGTGTATATGGTTGATGAGCCTGTATCCGTCAAAACTTCGGCCATCTTTACTTACAGGCCATCTACACTAACGCCATCTCTTATATTTTCAATGAAGCTCTTACAGTCAATTTAATGTTTTTCACCGACTTTCCAATGCTGTCGAGAAGAGAAAAACAAAATTTTGTCAACAATTACAAATTTTGGCTTCTACTTTCTCTGTCGGTTTGGCTAAAATATTAAGTAGACGATCTAAAAGAAAGAGAAGCATTTTAATTGTGCTGCTATCTGTTGCTTCACTTAGGTTGCATGTAAAGGTTTCACAGGATAGGTTATAAAATAATTAAGTAAATAACAGTGATAGCAAGTAATGTACTCTTCCGATTTTATTAGTATTTTGTAGATTATGAAAACTTTGTTTTTTACAGTACTTTTATCATCAATAGTAAGTCATACATACTATCATCTAATAAATACATTTTCTTATAAAAAATTGAAGAGCCCAAGTAGCTACTCAAATTATGTATGTATGTAAATTAAAGCTCTCCTTTTTATTAAATTCATTTTATTTCCATTTTAAAAAATATAAAATAAAATTTACATTAAAGTTTCCTAATTTATTTTTTCCTGATTCCTTAGTTACATTTTGAGTAGGATTACAGAAGCTGACATTAGACATTCCTTGTTATATATGCTATGTTACTGCTTATATGAATTTCTTTTGTTAGAATATGCTCTTGTAATTGTATAGTTTTATTTATTTTATGCTTTATTTGCCACTTGTATTAATTGAATATGCAATTTGCCTACTTGAGCTAATTGGGGTGGATATCTTTTCTCCAATTGAAAATTTGAAACCTTGCTATTCCTTTTTTTTTTGTCTTTATTAGCTTGTTACTAGTGGAATAAATAACATTAAAAAGTATTCATTTTATTTATAAATCAAATCAAAGAAAAAATAATTGTAGCTGTATAATAATTGGATTGGGCTATTTTCTAGTATTTTAGATTTATACTGCTTTATCATGATACATAAACTTACACAACAATTTAAGAAGATTAGTTATCACTTTTATGATTAGGGGCACTGAGAGCCTATTGTCCTACTTATGAAAAATCATATGTCTTTATATGAAATGATTTCTTTGTATTTTTTCAGTCAATTTTTTTTTTTTTTTCAAATTCACCAATAAATTGATAGAATGTTAGCAGTGATTTTATAATTCTTCTTTAGATAATGTCCATCTTCAAAATCCTATTTGTTTGTAGGATCTGTTCAAGAAGTCAGTTAAATAGCAACCGCATAAACTAAGTTAATTCCTCAGTATTATAATTAGAGGATATCTAAATTTCAATGAATGATTATTTTGAATTCAGTTAGTAAGGAGTTCGACAAAAAGTCATGTATGAAAATTTTTTAAAATAATGTATTCTTTATTGCTTATGATACAACTTGCAATGCTAGCTATCTTCATGGCTGACAATTGTGTCTGGGAGCTCAAATATGAACTTTCCATTCATGTAAACCCCACGTCTTACATTTGGACTGTCTGAATAACAAAGAAACATTAGAGTATTTCATCTTTAATTTTTAAACAAACTCTTTCAATGTTTCTTGACTTTCTGGAATCACAAGTGATAAAATATGAAATTGTGTTACCATATTTTTAGTTATAGATAAGCCCTTGCTCTGGATTTATCAAATTATGTACTTTATTGTGGATAATTAGAATAATCATATCAAAAATGAGTACCAAATTATGATGCATATTAATAAAAATTGAGGTTGCTATAGTTTTAAAAATTTTACTAATTAGTGGTCAGATTTTTTGTGGTCCCTACTTCAAATTTTTAGATTCTGCAAATAAGCAAATATATTTTGATCAATTTATTAATGCTATTTATCACTTTTCATTCTGTTCAAATATAAATTTAGGAGCATTATAATCCCCCTAATCATATTTAGCATTCCAGGTAAACTTTTATTCCTGTCCTACAAAATTTTCTAGCTCAGTAGAGAAATCAAGCCATTCAAATTGGTATGATTTATATAAATAGTGTGAGTTATCGACCAAAGTTTGAGATAAAATGAGTTGGTCTTGAAAATAACTGATATTTTAAGTTAATGAAAAATATGTAATTACTTACTGCGATGAATAGTAAATGTTGCATAATTGTTTTATTAATTTTATAAATAGTAATTATTCAAAATTTTAAATTGTTTGTATGTATTTTCAGCCCTGATGAAGGGAAAATAAATTCTCGGAAATTGCCACAGACCTAATTATTCTAAAAAATCGTTAATAACCAACTAATTATACACACACACACACACACACTTATATATATATAGTGTGTGTGTGCGTGCGTTCGTTCGTGCGTGCATGCGTGTTNTATATATATATATATAATGGCAGTTGGGAAAAAATTACAATTGCAGAAAAAATAAAAAATTACAATGAGTAAAGTTTTTGGGGAGACTTCTCACCCTTTGTCAGTAAGGAGCAAAGAGAGATTGGGCTGCGGAAAGGACTCAAAGGAAGGGAAAGCCGATTGGGCGTTCCCTAATTCTCCTATAGTTGGCGATTGATGCCAGGTCTTGTTGTGGGTTTGAGAGTGTGTATATAGGGATATATATATATAAAGAGAGAGAGAGGGAGGGGGAGAGATAGAGTCTCTCCTCACTCTATCATGCACAATTTTAAAATATAGATCCCATGTTCAGTATTTAGGCTTTTCATTGCAAGTCCTTAAAATTCTTTGTTTTTAGTAAAAACTAAATTTTGAGAAGGGAAGGTTTAGAGGGATATAAGAATTTATATGCATAATATGTTTATTGTTCATTGTGTTTAAAAAAAGTTTAAAGAATATAATATGCGTCAAATATAATTTTCTCAAGGGTATGGTAGATATTTACAAATTTAGCTGAATAAATTAGCGTTTTCCCCACTCATCTCAGCTGGTTTAGGCCAAATCCTTTCAGTCAGCTGTAATAATTTTGTTTAATTTAATTTATTCATTTCATTGTTTAATCTGTTTAATTAAATATACAAATTCAATAAAGATCTGAAGTTCATCATAATGTAATCAATTATGTAATATAATAGGTTCTCTATGATAACTGTTAGGAAAAATATAGTTGCCTAATATATTGAACTGAAAACTAGAATTTTGGTGAAATTTGATCATTTTACAGATTATAAACCTTTTTTTTTTTTTTTATCTACCTTCACTGAACCTTAAAAAAAAATTAATAATAATATCTACAGTAAAAAAAAACTCTTCATTAGCCTTTAAATCTTTAGAACATTATTAAATTAGGTTCGGGTGTTTCAAGCATCCATTACAAGTCCATTTCAGGTTCAGTTAAAACTGAACACAGCAGTCCAATCACATGAGTAGATTTTTTTCTTAAAAATGTGATAGTACAATTGGTAAGACCACTGTGGATGATCCTTTCATAAGATATTGATCTAAGATTTGATAATATGACATTCCTGAGTTAGCACTTGAATTGTTTATGCTTGATTGATATTCAGGATAATATAGGCTTTATTAAAATTTTGTTTCTCAAGCTGAATCTAAGAAATTTATTTTCAAGGGACCTGGATCATTCCCCAGAAAACATTAAAATATTTTTTTTTTTTTTAAGTATTCTTAGAATACAATTATTATTCTTAAATATTTTTCATGTCTAGGGAAATAGCAAAAAGGTTTGAATCACTCGGATGTTTTCTACCTTTTTGTCAAGGTTATATTTGTAAAAGTCATCTCACTATTCTTTCAATATTCCCAGCGCTTATGCTGTGCATATCAGAAAAATTTAACATAAACAAGTATGAACTATCTCTCAGTCAATTATTATGGCTCATTTGTTCTTCTTGCAATGTGAGTGAAAGATTGATTTAATCTTGGGCTTGGGATTCGTACAAGACCAAAAACAAATAATTAGATTTATTTCCCTTAAATGGTGGTATAAGATAAAATACCTTAGGGAATTTTTTTTCTTGTGAAATATACTTTGTAAAAAATTAAGCTGAAAAAACTGCTTAAAAAGTGAAACATAATACACCTATTTCTGTTCACTGGACCTAGAAAGAGACTCACTAATAATTTAGTATATAATAATTATTTATGTGTCAGATTCAATTCTCTCTTTGTGAGTAGATTGTTCAGACTATAATTTAATATTCCCTACAAGTAAATCAAACTATTAAATTGTTCAGTCCCGCTATACGACTTCTGAAAACTTTCTTTGGTTGTTAATTTGAATCGTACAGGGAGCTAGAAAAAACTATGTACCTCCCTGGCTGAGATAGAGTTTTTTCTTANAATTGTATGAGTAAACAAATAATAAAAGTTGAAATAGAAATTTTTTGATTGTGGAGATATACAATTTTAGAGTTAAATGGGATTCGTTACAAAAGTTTATTAAAAACACAATTTTATTTCAAAATCTTATTTAGGCAGGCACTGTAAGCTATCCGCATAGCTATCTAGAGGGTTGTAATGAAGAAATCTGTATAATTGGGCGGAGTTATGCAGATTGCTCCATCTTGACTGCAGCTCCCCTCTCATCCTCATTATATTCCTTATGATATTTTACAAAGTTAGCTGAAACTTCGGCGAATATTTAAAAAAAAAATGCTCATTTGAAAAGAAAAATTTTGTATGTAAAGTTTTTTCCGGGTTGGACCGTGTAAAGTTTTTGATGGTTGCCGAGCTTTCGCACATCCTATGATCGCTTCTTTAGGGCTGAATAGAGAATATTCTGCCTCTTTCAGGCAGGGTTTTTCTGTTTCTCTATTCAGCCCTGAAGAAGCCATCACAGGATGTGTGAAAGCTCGGCAACCATCAAAAACTTTACACGGTCCAACCCGGAAAAAACTTAACATACATCTGATGACTGTGGAAGCCTACGTGAACAAGAAAAATTTTTTTTAAAATCAATTTCTGCAACAAACTCCATTTATATCTTACACATCGAAATAATTGAAATCATAAAAATAAAAAATACTATGAATATTTTTAAATTTTCATCGGAGAAAAGTAAGAAGGTATATTTTTTATTTAAATATATGGTTTGCAACAAGTAACAAAATATTTATCGGTGAGATGGAAAAATTAAGATTAAAGTAGCATTTGATTATTACATTTTAGATAACCTTTTTAAGTTATATATTATTAATATAATTTTTAGTGCAAGGGAACAGAATAAAAAAATCTAACTGTCCCAGCCAGGACTCGAACCTGGATCCCCTGCTATCCGGGCCGGTGCATNAAAATTATCTAAATTTACGTGGGATTAAAGACCACAAAATAAATAATATTTATATATTATTAAATGATAAATAATGGTTTTACAAGCATTATACACTTTGTTCTAAAAAATAAATAACTTATTTTTGTTATAAAAATTGTTATATTTTATTAGATGAGCACTTTCAATTTTTTTCATGGACTAATAGCTATATTGCATATCACACTACTCTTAAATACTGAGCCCACCCAAAACATCTATTTTATAATGTGTTGGGCACATCTATTTTAACATCTAATCTATATAGAATTTTAAGTCATCTTTAGTTCTCATCAGTATATGCCCTGCCCTTTCTTTTCTCAACTTCTTTACAGATTTAATTACTTAATAAAATATTATGAATTTGCTGAGCATAGCTTGCTAATTTTTTTATAATTAATCAATAAATTGCTTTTAAGCTGCAGAAATTTTTTCCACATTTTCCCATGAGCATTTGTCTGTGATGTCTTTTAAAAAATATGTTCTTCTTGAACAGTTTCAGTCTCTGTTATCTGACTCTAATTACTTTAAGAAGGTGAATGGAATAGTTGCTGCTGGAAATTTCACTTACTATACATTGCTTTCCGAAGGGGCAATATCTCTTGTTTTGAAGACCAGGTTAGAGATTTATAGATTTTTGTGATACTTGGTGTTATCTTTATTAATTAGTTAGATCAGAAACATTGATCAAAGTTTGCTTTAATATATATTTTCATAAAAGGTATTTTATATTATTATAAAAGTTTTATAACTTGGCTCATTTACTATCAATGACTCAGGCAAGAATGGGAGTAACAAAAACCAGAGTTTTTTTTTTGTTTTTTTTTTATAAATCTTTGATAACCTTTCATAAATTTCAATATAACTTGTAATTTTTTTTATCATATCTCCACTCTGTATCCATATTTCTTTGGTTTTGGTTTTTTTTTCTTCTTTAGAAGATTTCAGATCATATCTTCTAAGAAACCGTGTGGCCGAGTTGCATACCAGTTACAGAATATTTGAAATGAAGACAGATAATATCAGGAGGTTTCAATGTTAAGATAAACTCCTGAAATCCAAAAATAATTAAGTTACGGTGCACCAAGTTTTTTTTTTTTTTTCAGAATCATGAAGAATTCTGAGTGTATATATATTCANTATAAAATAAAATTCACATATATACATTAATATACGTAATATTTGATTATTGAATTATAATCAGTAAACGTGTAACTCTAATGTGAGTATTTTATATATTGCTTTAATTTATATATATATATATATGTGTGTGTGTGTGTAAGGTTCCTCCAACAAGTGCCATCATAGTGTAGTAAGTCTTGAATGTAGACCATGATTTAATTTTTAAATTTCCTGCATCACCCTTAAACTTACTGGCAGAATTCTAAATTGTGATTAAAAAAGTGTAACTTTCCCATAAGCCTATTAAAAATTTCCGATAACTTCACCCACATATATTATGTGCTCTGTAGAGATAACTGTGATGTCTTCTGTTTCTGATCTCACTAATTTAGTTTTGTTAATAAATAATTTTAATTATTAAATAAAGTGTACTTTATTTTTGCAGTAAAGGAGATGCTGATATATATATCTCACAGAACCATATTATGCCAACTTATGATTATGAAAAATATTGCCTGCATTCTGCTACTTGTGGCCTTGATGTGATTGATATCCCTTCTGAGTATGTTATGATTTTACTTTTAATGGATAATAAATGTTTTTTTGTTTTTTTTTTGTCTCTCCTTTTGTTACTTAACTATTCATTATTAGATGTTTTTTGTTGTCGTTCTGTCAAGGTAGATCCAAAAAATACAATTTATAAAGGTTTTTTTTTTTTTTTTTTTTTTTTTTAATTATCTGCCAATGTTTGGGCTTACATTGTTTTTTGGATCTACCATGACCACACCTCAACATCTAATAATAATATCTACGGTCAAAAAAACTTTCCATTTTAACTATTTATTGTACTTTTTGAAAATGAAAATTTATCATCTTTTTCTAAAAAATTGCCTGCCAATTTCTGTAAGTTTCAAAAGTTAATCAAACAATTTTTTAATTGTCCTGAAGTCTGGTGTGGTTACAGAAATTTTACCTGAGCTGAATTTATCAGAATAAATTAATTAAAAAAGTTACTGTGTTTCAAAGGTGACTAATTCAGTTTTAATAATGTTCTCTCTGTCTCTCTTTCTCATCACATTCTCTTTTCTCTCTCAGACACACATACTCACTAACATACATTACATAAGTAAATTAATAGATTAGATAAAAATTAGAAGTTATTCTGCTGCAGTTTAATGTTTATTGACAGATACCATTTTAACTATCTCAACAAAAACCAATTTACAATGATGGTATTATTTTTATTGTTAGCCTCCCTTTCAACCATTAAGAGTCAGTATGGAGGTGCATTCTACAGGTTGCCATCCCATTCTAAACATTCATGGCTCAGGACAAGCTTTTATTTATCGATAAAAGCTTGTCAGTTTATCCTGGGGGAACTAGAACCCATAGAGCCAAGATTGTGAGGCCCCATGAGCTAACTCGGTAGCTTTTCTTAAAGAATTCTTTCTTAACATTTTATTAATAGTAGTAGGCTTTCATTTGAAACTCAGTTTCAAAAAAAATCTGTTTGTTACTTTAAAATTTGTTACTTTAAGGAATATAAATATGTATTTTATTACCTTCATTCAAGAGCAGTTTTGATTTTATGAGAAAAGCTGGTTAATGTATGAAATTTAGCTAAGAGAAAATAGAATTTACATGAAAATCTAAGTTCAATGTTTTGTTTTTTTCTATATTAATACTGTGTAAAAATTTTTATAGTAAATAGAAGGTGTAGAATGTCCTTTTCTGATTTATTATTTTCAATGATAAATATCAATCAATACATATTGTAGCATTGCCTTTAAATTTTAAGAAAATAAATTATTTTGTAAGAATTTGCAGTTTTTTTTTTTTCTAAAGTCTTATTTATAAACAATTTGTTTAGCTTTAAACGGCCTATTGGAATTGGTATTTATGGTCATCCTTTTCATGATGAGAGTCAGTATACTCTACAGCTGAGCTTGAAATCTGAAGAATTTAATCCTTTTCTACACCCTTCATTAGAGAGTAAAAAATCTGTAGAGAGTGACAATAAAAACGACTTCGTTGAGGAGGTAAGACTCTTAAAGATTCATAAATTTAGTTTTTTTCTTTTGTGCTGTAGCTTTGATTTGCAACTCTCAAGATATAATGTCATGTATGAAATGACACAACAACTCAATTCAATATTTATTTACATTGTTTTAGACAATTATAAAAGAACTTATAGTTAGTAAATCGTGAGTTTATCACCTGTTAAATAAAAACAAAACAAAAAAAACATTAATGTAATCATTTAATATAATTGAACATGTGAAATGACCTTTATTTTTATGAGATTTCCCTTTAATAATGTTTCGTACTGAATTACATAAAACATCCTTGGCACTAATAAAATCTAAAAAGAGAAATAAATTAATACATTTTCATAGATAAAAAAAAATTTTTTTTAATTTACTTAGATATATACCTCTATATCTGTGGCTTTAATGCCAAATTTCATATCTTAATGAACTAATTTGATATTGTGAACATACAGTGGTAAATACTGAGCTTCTTATTTTTGATTTTTTTCTAAATAATTTTGTTTTACAATGTCTTATTTTAATTTACGTCAGGACAGCGGGTTGTGTCTACAAGAGACCCATTGTGATCCTTGCTTCCCTTGAACAGATTAAGTTGCTTTATACTAGGGAGAAGGATGTTGGGGGGTCAGAATTTATGCAAAATATTTTGTTGAAGAATTAACTTTGTATGGCTTGTTAAAATAAATTCATTCTGTATTTTGTGTTCAGAGAGAAAAGTGATTTTGTTTTTATCAACTTAAGTTATTAGTTATTAACTATTACTATATTATATAATTATGGTTTATATACACACAAACACTCAATAATCACATTTTTCCACCAAAGAGAGCATTTTCTACCATTCAAAGTGATTTGGTCTTACAGTCAATGTGGATGGTTTTCCTAGAGTTACCCATGATATATTATGCTTAGAATTCTCTAAGCAAATCCTCTTTTCATCGCATCACAAATCGATGAGGAAATAACTCTCTTTACCTGGCGAGCAGCATTTGGCAAGAGACTTTTCGAGCTTTTTGCTGCCTGCCAGTTGGTTGGTTAGATACCCATTTTTTGGCCTTCTTTATTTTTCCCATGGCTTTCAAATGATTCTGTGTCATCTTTAATTGATCTGCAAGTTGTTTCTGCGTTTAAGAGTCATCATCTAATAAAACTTTTAAATCAGGATTTTCAAACTTTATGAGTGATCTTCCTCATTCCTAATTTCTGACATAGAAATCGATTGTAATAGATTTTAATTTTTTAAAACATTTCAAACATTCTGATTTGCCTGCCCTAAGCTTCACAAAATCAATACTGAAAGCCTATCGTATTTTGTTGATACAAAAGTTGACATGTTCAAAGCTACTAAACACACATTTGTAGAATGGTACTAATGTAGGTCTTAGTTGGAAATCTGTATCTGATGTAAACAAAAACATATGTCACTACTCAGAAGAGCAGAGAATTAGTATCTACATTGACTACTCCCTTTCTTTGGCAATTTTCAGTTTTATTTTTATGCATCTAATATATGCAAATGGCTGAAAAGGGGATAGGTAAAAACTTGGTAGCATCAAAAATTTTGTAAATTTTAATGCAAAATTTACTCTCTATTAGAGGTGTATGATTTGGCTAGGTTCTTTTTTCATTCTTTTTTCTTTTCTTTTTTAGGAAGAGGATCCCAAAAAGACCTTAATATTTTTATTTCTTGAAACTATTTTTGATATGTTCTTGGAAATGTTTCTTTTATGACAAAAATGTTGGAGTACGAAAATCAAATGTTATTGGATGTCGTTACTGGCGACAGTCTTCTAATTGCAGCCAAGTAAGGAAATAAATATTGTTTTTTATTGATTCTATAAAAATTAGATTAGTTTCATTTGCATGAGGGAGATCTTATAATATTGTCTAAAACTATTCCATATTTATTCATAGATTCTTCTTCTGACCTTGACTATGTCATAAAGATGTATTTTGCCAAGCTTTCGCACATTCTGTGATTTCTTCTTCAGGACTGAATGGCATTTTTCCCTTCAGCCCTGAAGAAGCAAAATTAGTTCAGAAGAAGAAACTATGAGTATTTCTGGAGATCATAGAAGCCTATGTGAACACTCCATTTTTTCAATTATAATTAAGATTTGTCTAATGTTAAGTGGATATTAATTCATTCATATAATGTTATGTGAACATCACTCCCGATTTTTTTAAGGTTTAGAGTAAGCAACATGAAATATATTTAATGACCTGAAGAAACTCTTATAATTTTTTTTAGAATTTTGAATACATTTAACTTCAGTAGAAAGTTATTCAATTTAAGAATTCAAATATACGATTAACTTTGCTCCAGAATTTAATATTGAATAGATACATGTTTAATACTGAGTAGATATAACTCCTGCTTGCTTAATATTGAGTGAAGCTTTGGCAAATTTATTTATTGTAGAGTGGTAGCTTTCACATTTATCTTTAAATGGATATTAATCACTATAGATTTTATTGTGCCAGTTGAACCATAAAGTTTTATGTTAAAATAAAACAAATCTAGATTTATGTAATAATAATGTATAATTTTTTTGTGAAAATTTCACCTGCATTAATTATAATTTACCCTTAGTATGAGGTTTGCTCTTTCAATTATATTATACATATTAATCTGTCAGAAAAAGGGTATGCAAGTTTAAAATGTCGTTTTAATTCCAATAGAATGCGCTCTTAGCCTATTGAAGGATTTGCTTATCTCTAAACGCTATTTTGTTTGTTAGTCATTTGTTTACAAAAGTCAGTTGTTTTTAAGTCGTTTACGTGGACGTATCATACCTTTCTTTGGTGTTAAAAATGTCTAATTTTAAGCCAAATAAAGAGCATTTGCGGCATGTCATGATTTTCTTATTTAATCAAAAGAAAAAGGCATCTGAATGTCATCGAATTTTTGTTGAGACTTATGGCGATCTTGCTCCAACCGTCAAGACATGTGAACGTTGGTTTCAACGTTTCAAACGTGGTGATTTTGATGTTACTGATCAAAAACGAGAAAATCGACCAAATCGACTACGAGCTTCTCAAGCCCGGCGAAACAGTCAATACCGAGCGCTACCGACAACAAATGATCAATTTGAGTCACGCATTGATCGAAAAACGCCCAGAATGGGCTCACAGGCACGCCAAAGTCATTCTTCAGCATGATAACGCTCCTGCACATTCAGCCAGATTGACTAAGGAAACGATTTCTTCGCTTGGTTGGGAACTCCTACCCCACCCGCCGTATTCACCTGACCTGGCGCCTTCTGATTATCACCTCTTCTCATCGATGGGACACTCATTGGCGGAGCAACACTTCAACAATTTCGAAAACGTACGAAAATGGCTCGATGAATGGATTTCAAATAAAGATGAAGCATTCTTTTGGAATGGTATCCATATATTGCCCGAGAGATGGACAAAATGTGTAGAAAGCGAGGGCCAGTACTTTGAATAAAATATATTATACTTTTTTTTAAATTACTGTGTATATATTTTATGAAATAAACGACATTTTAAACTTGCATACCTGGTATATCATACAATATCTCTTATAATTCAATATGTTAAGAATTTTCTTATGAAATAAATAGTTTTTAATCATTACATATTCCAAAATATAATATATTGTTGTTTAAAGTAGATGTTTTTGTTGGGGTTCGGTCAAGGTTGTGACCCTATCCTTTGGGATGTTTTTAAGTTTGATTTTTTTTTCTTTAGTTAGAGAACTGCATTACAAATATTAAGTAAGTAGCTAATATTTTAAAGTTTTTAAAAATGAAAAATTCTTTTCATCTTCCTCTTATGTTTATATTTATATATTTAGTAGTATATTTAGCTTTCTTCTTGAAACATGACCCCTTTTTTAATACTTCTTTTTGTCATGAATCCTTTCTGTACAATATTTCTCATCTTTCCTTTCTGGTTAGACTAGTGTGACTTCCTATTGGTAGTCTTTTCTTGGCAGAATAGTTCCTGGATTGTAAAAATCAAACTATTCTAATTTGTTGTATGTTGAGAACTGCTTCATTGCCATTAATTGCTGATTGTTTTGCATTGTTTCAGAGGCCTAAGTATCGAAACAGTAATTTTAAATTTAATCAAGGTTCAATGTGATCCTGGTAACCTTGTACTTGTTCTTGGGGCCACCTCAGAAGAAGAACAATATTTTATTTTGGAGTTAGAAAAAATGGGAGTTACTCCTCTTCCAAAAATTATCTCAGCTGAAACATCAACATCAGAAAGGTATTTTATTTACACTATCTATTTTTTTAAATTCTTATGAATACATAGAATTAGCACAATAGTAGCATGGAAATTTATAATAATATTTTGGCAACATACTTTTTTTGCTAGAATTTCAGGTTGTCGAAAGGAAAAAAGTGAAATTCTGAAAAATTGTTATTGAATTAACTCAATGAGATTAGATAGTAATAAGACGCAGGTTATTCAACATTATACTCAACATAAAAATAGCAATATTACACTCGCTTGTTCACTTTGAAAATTTTTATTTCAGGGAAGTTGTGGAAAATAATTAAATAGTTAATAAAAATTTTAGGCTTAAGAATTAAAGTTATATATGCACACTTGTATAAATGTATACAAATACTTTTTTTATTTTTTCATGTTATATATTGGTAATCAATTTGATAATAACCTCTGCCATCTATTTTAAGTAAGGAAAATTTAAAGGGTTTCTTTCAAGTGTTTAACTGAATTCCCAAGTAATTAGGTTTGATTGACTGGGTTTGCTTGCTCATATCAGATTTTTATTTATTTTAAAATAGTAAGTTAGGATATATGAATACCACAGTTCATATTTATTTACAGGGAAGGCGTTTACTTAGCTGGAGGTGTGCTGTTCATTTCCTCAAGAATCCTGGTTGTAGACCTGCTGAAAGAAAGAGTTCCTGTAGCTCTGATTTCTGGGTTCATTGTCCTCAGAGCCCATCGCATCCTTGAATCCTGCCAAGATGCATTCGCCCTCAGACTCTTCAGGCAAAAGAACCATGTATGAAGATAATTTCTCTCTCATAATACATTTTTAATCCTGTATATTTAATATTAACTCTTAGCACTCAATTTTAATATTTCTTTTTTTAATTTTTTAGATAAGTTTTATATAAAAAACATGGATTTCAGTCTCCTTCTAAAGCCCTTATTATAAGTATCTGATTACTGGTTGCCTCCAATTAGAATATGAAAAACCAAAAAGATTGACTGAAAGTGTACAACCAAACTCTTTTGAGCAAAGTATGCATTTACCTTACAATACCACAATAAAAACAAAAAAACACTACTGCTCTGACAAAACACTCTACTACTGATCAGCATACATTCGACTTTGTCAAATTTACACTTCTGCCAGACAGAAATCCCTTCAATTCCTATATCAAGCCTATTTTGCCTTTTACTTTTACCCAAATGTTAACCAGTAAAAGTCAATGCAGCTTACTATCTAAACAAACCCACACATCTGCTCTTTAATTTCAGTGTTTTTTACTTGAGAGTAGAGGTCTCAAAGTGAGGGGGTACTGACTTGCATTGCCTTTTTGGTGAATTCCAAAGGATTGCAGTTATTGAGGTTTTTCTGATGGCTGGTATCTTGCAAATTTTCTTCTATACTAGCCTAGCAAATAGGTGGGTGGAGAGTGTCAATTGAGAACTGGGAACAGTTTTCTTGAAAAGTTGAACTAATATGTGATAGCACTAATGACCATCAGCAGTCGACGCACACTATAAAAAAAAAGAAAAAGAGAGAAATATGTGACCTTTTACCTGTTAATTCTATGAATGGTTTGCGTGTGGTAAGCCTGGCTTAATTTCCTTGTACGTTTTCTTCTTCCCAATTTCCCAGGTTTCAACTGTTAAAAGTTATTGGATGGGAGTTCTGGTCCAGTAAGTCTTCCATGCCATTTATGATCTGTGTCTGCTGCTGCTGTTCGTATCCTTGCACCCAGACCAGAGTAACATGTTTATTTCTGGCAAGAAGCTTAATTTTTTCAGTTTGCTCTCTTTTTAGTATTTTTTTATCTGGCTTCTACTAAATCTCTTAGAGTGAGTTATATCCCCTTCCTCTTAGGAAGTCAGAGCCTCAAAAGGTTTTTATTAATTGCTGATGAGGGCTTCACTAGTGACTACAATGAGTAAAATTAGCAATTATAGAAAAGGTTTTCGATAGAAATTATGCCCTAAAATGTTTTAGTGTGTTTAAAGCTACAATTTGAATAATTCAATAAGGGTTCTAAAATCACACATCATTAAAACCTCATGCTGAGGAAAGGCCAACTTAAGCTAGAGATTACTTATTTTTAATAGTTTACTAAGAAGGACTATATCATCCGCAATTCTGCTCCTGGGGGTATTACCTCCCATTTTTTTCTAAAAAGTTAGCCAGGATGTATGTTCTGTCTCCCTTTCAGCTATCCTTGTGCAGGATGTAATGTACTCTTGCATTGAGATACTAATCTGGCTGTCAATCCCTCTTGTACTTAAAAAACCCTTTCAGGATACCTTTTGTTTTATAGCATCTTTGGACTGTGTTGGTGCAGTATTCCTCCCTCGAAGACACTTCTCTAGATACAGCCATTTGCTTCACCTAGTTCTTATGTAAAAAATTATGTTCTTGAAAATTGAAATTTGGAATCATCCATTAAAATGTTGATTGGAAAACATTGTTTTTCATGCTACATCACTATTGATTCCCTTCAATAACTAATTGAGAGTATATATTGATATTGTCATAGAAACCGTTATAAATGCTATGCATGTGATTTTATGTAGTATTGTATTCCATGGAATCTACCACTGATCTAAAAAATATATTTTCCAGACTGGCTTTGTTAATGCATTTTCTCGATCACCTCAGTCCTTCACTTCAGGAATCATGAAATTAGAAAGAATCATGAGAGCACTGTTCACTACAAATTTATATCTGTGGCCCAGGTTTCATGCTGTTGTTACTTCGAGTCTTCAACACAAATCGGTTTGTAGATTTTTAAATGTTTAGTTGAAAATTAAAAAATGAAAGAAGAATTTAAGTAAGTTAGGGTTATCAAATAATATACAACACTTTTTTATATATTTTTCTTCAATTTCTGAGCACTTTTAGAATCAGTGATTCCATCTTCAAAGCTCAGTAACCAGGGGTGGCAGGCTTATAGGTGAGGCTTATAATGAGTCTTGGCAGCTCTAGGTGTCCTCCTAGTGCCAAGTTTAGCTGCCAAGGCACTCATTATAAGATGACTAAAGCTCTGAAGATGGAGTCATTGATTCTGAAAGCACTCAGCAATTAGATACAAATATTTACAAAGTGAGAAGTATTGATATTATTTGATAACTCTAATTTTCATCAACTTCTTTGCCAGTGCAAATAAGATAATTTAGTTAGGATTTTAATTGTATGATTATAAGTTTCAGGAAATTTTAAAGTATTTTAATTTTTTTTAAATTAAATCTTTATTTACTTGAAATGAAAGAAAGATTGCTGGATGTTTATTTGAAATAACCCGCCTTATCTTGAAGGGAACTTTTGACAAATAAAATAAAATATAGAATGAAGTGTATTCAGTTTTTAAGTTTAGATCAGAAGTCAGGAGATTGTAGGGTCTATTTAAGGACTAACAGCTGAGGAAAAGTATTTGTTATTTGTTATAAATTTCTTTGGAATATGTCCTTTCTAATGCTATGAAAGCCTTTGGTGAAAAGGTCATGAAAACAAAGGCAGATTAAATTGTTGACTGGGAAAAAGACGAGCTGTTATGTGTAAACTTGAAATTGTTTACTGAAAACAATGCATACATATAAAATGAATAATGTATTTAAACTTACTTATTAATTTTTTTTTAATTTCCACAGCCTTCTGTAATTGAATTGCATATCAGCTTGACCCCAGCAATGGAGAAGATCCAGACGGCTGCATTAGACCTGGTTCTGTTCTGTATTAAAGAAATTAAGAGGATTAATCCTACTGTAAGTCCAATTTATAGTTTTGAATTTATTTTTGAAGATGGTACATATTCATGTACACATACTCATAATACTGGAGACATGCAAACACGATTTATAGTTATTTTTAAGAGGTTTAAACTTGAAGGAGGGAGAGCTCACCTTGAGAATTATTAGTTGATAGAGATTGTTACATATTGGTTACAAATTGAATGTTTAATAAAGTTCAAGTTGTCTTTCCCTTTATACCTTTATTTAAACTACTTTCAATCTTATAAGCTCCTCTCCAAAGGCTTGGGGGGCTTACTCACAACTTTGGTAGGGGAACTAAACTGGATGGCCCTGACCAACATGGAAGAAAGTAAGAAATTGAGACAGTTGCAGGATTATTCTGTTTTGAAACATAACACCTTTTATTGGTTTATAACCCCAACTAGAATTTGTGTTCCCAACAAAGTTTTCAGATATTAATTTAAATCATATAGGTAGTTAGAAAAAAACTCTACGTCAAGCGGGAGGCTTTTTTTTTTTTTTTTTTTTTTTTTTTTTTTTTTTTTTTTTTTTTTTTTTTCCTAGCTCCTTGTACATTTTAAATTAATAATGAAATGTGGGATTACTTTACCACAATTATCATCATGATTTGAGTTTTCAGATTGTTTTTGTAACCAGTCTGAAACAAAAGTGGTCAGGTTAAATGAACATTGATCACCTCATACCTGATTATGAGTTTTCAGGAATTAATGTATTGAATTAATTTGACCATTATGTTTTCCTTTAAGAAATGGACTATGAGTTGCCACAGTGCAATCCAAAAGGTCTACCAGACTAGTAGGTGTGAAATTTTTTAAGTTAAAAATTATAGTCAGAACTTACTTGTCCAACTGAGAATTTTTTTTCTCTCTCTTTTGGCCAGTGTTCAACTGCAGAACCCTCGAGGTCTCATCCTTGTGCACATGAAAAAAAAAAAAAAATGGCTAAAACTAATGAGTTTAGCTAATGAGCTGCTGTCATTTCTGAGGCATCTACCTTTAGCCCAACTGAGAACTAGGGTTGGTAATGTTCAAAACATACATGAGAAGTGATGAACTCTTGGAAAGTCTTAGAACAGTCATCGTCCTTGTCTCTCATTGGTTATTTTACAGTAATTTACTAAAATGATTCATGATAGATTAGGTCGGGTGTTGGAGATCTTTGGAATGAACCGACTAATATAATTAAGAAGACAGAAAAATGACTGCAGCTAATATCAGGTTCTGGAGCTTCCAGCCTTCTTTATCTATTATAAAACCTAAACCCAGGACACTCATATTAAGGTCACCAGTAAATAACACATCATCGTTTGGTTTTTTTCATTATTTCTGATAAGTATTTAATAAGTAAACTGTCTAAACAAGTATTTATACTGCAAGCTGACTATACTGCTCCAAATAATATAATTTACTATATTTATTACTTAATTTTGAGAATAATTAACAGTACAATCCTTGTACATATTATTGCTTTACAAGATACATGACCACCCTCCTCCCCATGTTTACCCTTTTCTCTTTAAGAGCTAGATATAACTTGATAACCTTCAACTAAAAAGGTTTTATTTCATCCTCACTCATATAATACTTATATATATATATATA
>KZ806888.1:858385-885028 GCA_000696205.2 Oncopeltus fasciatus
ATATGAAATACAGTGACAGTATATATATATCTTCTATTATTTAATATAAGAAATAATCCATATATTCTTATAAAAAAACCAATTATTTTCTCATGGAAACTGATTATATCTTAGACTGATCAATTTGGCTGAGCTTATTCTCATTGAAACTTTTAGAATAATGAATTCCCCAATCTTTGGTGGTAATTGAGAAAATTCTTGAATAATTAATTGTTATTATATTCATTTGTATCTTGTCTGTTGTGACTCGTCTTAAGTATGCATTAAATTTATTTTTAATGATCTAAGTTCTTCCTTTTAAAACGAAGTTTTGTATTTTAAAAGATTCTTCTATTTTAAGTGCAACAAATTATAGACATAACAGTATTAATTGGTAAACTATGTTGTAAGACACCATGTATTTGAGCAGCCACACAATTATTGTTCTTTTTGTTGACAAAGTTTTTCTGTCATTTTATAACAGGTTTACTGAATTTGATGTATTCTGTAATTTTTATTCAGTTTATCATTATTACATCATTTAATTTTAATTAATGGCCTTGGTTTTATTTTTCAGTTGGAAACAGAAGAAATTACTGTGGAAAATGCACTGTCAAAAAGTTTTCATAAACTTCTACAGATACAACTGGACCCCATTTGGAATAGATTAAGTGCCAAAACTAAGCAATTAGTTGCAGACCTTAAAACCCTACGTTCTGTTGTGGTGCAAGTTTCTTTAATATAAAATATTCAACTACTTATCTGTTTATACATCAAGATTTTTTATATCAAAAATTATCTAGCTGAAATTTTTTTCAACTATAAAAATGGATTATTTCTTATATCAGTGCTTTATTAAATTAATGACCAATTTCATTACAGTTCTTTAACACAATCAGACTGTGTTCGATTCCATTATCTTCTCACTTCATTGCGAACTAGAGAATATGCAATCAAGAGTGCTGGATGGGTCATATTGGATGCAGCTGAAACTTTATTTCTCACAGCTAAGAGCCGTTTATTTGATTTGAAACAAAGTGAGTATTTATCTTCTGTAGTTAATAAGGAGGTTCTCTATCTACTGGTAACAACTCATTTATCTAGTTCTTCTTACCTTCACGCACTTTGAAAAAGGAGGTTTTTTTTTTTTTTTTTTGTTTTAATCATAAATGTTTTTCTGATTGTTGAAAACGGTTTAGCAGCCTTCTATTTATTTGCCACATTGAATAAAAGTGTATGTAAATGAACAATTTAACTGAAATGTTTATTGTTAAAGTTTCAAATTCACATTAATGAATAAAAATATATAATAGTGTTTTGCTGTTATGTTAATATGGTGTGATATGTTATACTGATATTTTTTGCTCATGTGACTCCCCACTTCTCTCTCTCCTCTCCCTGCTCCTCTCCCTCCCCTTCTCCTTCTCTCGCACTTCTTCCCCCATCCCCACCCCCCACTCTCTCCCCTCTCCATCCCTCCCACCCCTCCTCCTCCCATTCACCTTCTCCCTCTTTCTCACCCTCTCCCTCGATCTCCCCACAATATATACAATGCATATGATATAGTAATATTATATTTCTATCTGTGTTTATGTAATTTAGACCAGCATTTAATGACTTTTTCGTATTTAATTAATTTATTTTCATTTAAGACCTAGAGCCAGAACCAAATCCTAAGTGGGAAACATTAAATGAAATTCTTCTTGAAATTAGTAGAAACCAAATTGCTTCAGGGTCTTCTTTTACTATTCTAATTCTCGTTGATTCTAAATTCACCGTAAAACAGCTAAAACAGGTTTGTTTGCTTTTTATATATAAGTATTTATATATATTTATGTATCTTAAAATTTCTGACTTGAATTATGATGCTTATGTCAGTATTATCAAGATGAGAGCAAAAATGATAGCTTAATTATCATATAGATAATAATAATAATTATGGATGTGGTATTTGATTGATATGATAAAATTATATATAAAGAGTTGATAATTGCAACAATTTAGAGTGTATAAAATGTTTTAGTTTCATTTTCAATGATTATTCGATGGAATAATTAAAAGATTGTATTACTATTTTGTGGATGTGTGCATATGAGTTTCTCTCTTTTCCTTTTTCTTTTTTTTTTTTTTTTTTTTTTTTTTTCTGATAGTGCTAAATGGTTGCTCACTACTTTTTTGAGTTAATTATATTTTTCATTTTAGCTTTCATGAATCAGAATGAAAAAAATTGATAACATTTGTAATTTTCATAGTATTGATTGGTTAAATAACTGAATGTTTGAAAAACCTTATATCACGTATACTTAACCTCCTTCTTGGCTAAACAATTTCTGCTTTTAGATGCTTACAATGGGCCCTAAAGAAATGCTCTGTTATTGGTATTACCGTCTTTTTGGGTCTGAATCACTTGAGAAACCTATTCAAGAGGATGAGGAAGATGACCCTGAATCCATCACCCTCACACAGAAAGTAGACTCAGATGCTGGTAACACCACTTTTACAGAATGCTCTGCGGTTAGTATCATCCTAGGGCCAAAAAAAAAGTAACACTTATGCTATTGTAGAATAATGTGTCCTTGTTTATTAATTGAAACCTCAAAAATTAATTGCATAAACTCAGCTGAGTTTACTATGCTTTTCATGGTTATCTACCAGAAAGAAGTTTGAGAATTATTCATGAGGGGAAACTAGCCTGCACATGGAACAAACCAGAGTAAAACAAAATTTCCAATAGCTATTGCTGTAGGAAATTTTGTTTTACTCTGGTTTGTTCCATGTGCAGGCTAGTTTCCCCTCATGAGTAATTCTCAAACTTCTTTCTGGTAGATAACCATGAAAAGCATAGTGTCTCCTAATGATTTATTTTGGTTCTAATCAGAAATACAGGATTCAAATCCAGTTCCTCCAGTTGTGTTTGGAAAGAATCAGGGACATCAACCCTTGATCTTAAGCATGTGTGTGTGACACACATGCTAATTTTTGCGAGCAGCTTTAGAACTTGTAGACTTGTTAGAAGGTTTTTTAGATTCAGTACAAATATGAAATACAGTGACAGTCCAAAAACAATTATTTAACAGAGTTTTGCATACAATGGGATATAATTTAAATGAGCTGAATAAAAAAACTTGAAAAGGCTGGTGATTTTTGTATACCAATCTTATACAGCAAACTTTACTTAACAGATTAAAAATTAAAAAAAAACAAAAACATTTTCTTATAGTTTATAAAAGGGTTTAAAGATGTATATTGAAGAAGAATGTGAAGAAGCATATTCTTTTTCACTCTGGAAGCTTTAAATAAACTGCAAAATCATATGCACCTTGTTGTTCACATTAAAATCAATAATAATTTTAATTAATAGTAATGTATATATTTTACTTGTCCGTTACTATATTTGTCAAGTGCTATTCAGGTATAATTTATGCTTCTTTAGTGAATTGATTTTAGAAGTTCATATTTAACTTGCTTTTCAAAATTTTTAAGCAAATGATGCCGTAAGCTTAAATCTAGAATGACTGATTATAAATATTCTATTTGTTGTAGTATTTAATCCCAATTAATTTTATACAATAAATGCAAGGGAATAGAATTTAAAAAATCTTACTGTCTCAGCCTGGACTCAAATCTGGATCTCTCCTGCTTGCTGGAATGGTGTACCATAACCAAATATGGTTAGTACACCAGTTCGCCAAGGAGGAGATCCGGGTTTAAGTTCCGGCTGAGACAGTAAGATCTTTTTTTATTCTATTTGCTTGCATTTATTGTCTAGAATGACTGAGTTTATTCAAAATGCTAATGCCTAACAGTTGGGAGATTAAACCATCATCATCATATTGAATAATTAATTAATTAATTAATAATTACAATTTTAATATTTAGGATATAGAAACAATCCAAGAGCCTGTGATAGTGATTCAACAATTTAAGAAAGATGGTGATGGACTCTCATTACCGAGGGCTCTCCAGCGGTTGAAGCCTTGTGCAGTCGTTATGTACGATGTGGATATCTCAGCCATTAGGCAAATTGAAGTGAGCCATTTCAATTATTTTTATTTATTCAGTGATATTGTCTGTATTGTTGAATAGATTTATTGTTCTCTCTCTCTCTCTCTCTCTCAATTATTTATCAGAATATATTTAAGTAATATAAATGAATACCAAATGGGTTGTTATAAATGTCCCATTCTTGGACTTCAGTCAAAACTGCTTAAGATAATGTTGTGCAACATTTTTCAAGTGTCTCTTAAGCAAATCATATTGTTATTGATCAAATTGAAGTTGTTGCTGTGCTCTATAAGAAATATATATATATATTGAATACTGAACAACTAAAACATTTTAAAACACAAATTAAAAACATTTTTACTGAAATACATAACCAAACACACGATGCGAAAGAAAAAAAAATCATTTAAGAAAACCTATTCAACTTATTTTGATATTGCTAAATGACATTGGTATAGTATATATAAATGTTAATATAATATACTTGTAAAAATTATAATAATAAAAATTTAAGTTGAAAATCTATTAAAAGAATTTAAATTTTTAATTAAGTTAAAACCCTTACTTAATAATTAAATAATTAAACTATTAGTAAATTAATATTTGCTTTTAGACAAGAGCATAGAGCTGTGAAATATAATATTATAAAAAACCTTTCATTTGTATTATTTGGTTTTGTGAGAGAGAAAATTATTTACATTATTAGTTTGCTTCTTTTTCATTTGAAATAGAATTGAATAACCATATCCAAGCAGGATATTTTATATAACCTCATAAACATATAAGTCCAAAGAATGTGGTAGAAATTTTAGTTGAAATACAATAATTGTCAATATTTTATGTAATGGAAGAGAAACATATCAATAATGGGTGTTTGATGTTTTTATACAAAGGTTTACTTTTCTAATCATTTGGGTATGCAAATAAAGTTTTGCTATTAGCTCATATATGATATCAAGGCATATTCTGACAGTTGAATTACCCTTCAAAAAAATTTATCTTATAGCTTGTCAAGTAACAATAAATTGTTAACCACTTTTCTTGAATCTATTTTTTATGATGTCTTGTTTTAATATATGTTGAGAAAACCATTATGTTTGACATATATTACTTTTTGTTGCAGATCTATCAAAGCTCTATTGCTGAAAAAATTTTGCAAGTTTACTTCATGATATATGGTGGGGCTGTAGAGGAACAAGCATATCTCACTTCATTGAGAAGGGAAAAACAAGCTTTTGAAAATCTCATTAAAGAAAAATCAGTAAGTTGTATTCCTTACAGTCTCTCTCTTGTATCTAAACTGGGAGATTCCTGATCTCCGATGATGGTTGATTCCGAAAGCACTAAGCTGTGTAATAAAAGAATTTCGTGCGAAATATGACCTTCAATTTTAGAAATTTATTATTTTTAAAATTTGGTTTAATTAATTTTTATAACTAAAGAAAAATGGGTTAGTTTAAGAATGTTTATTAATTGTGTTCAGATAACCAGATCATCTTTAACACAAAATAAATAATTTACCAAAAATTACTGCTGAGACTTTAACTTTCTGAGTTGTAATGTAGAATTTTTTTTTTACCGTAGATATTATTATTAGAAATTTTTTGTTGGGGTTCGGTCAAGGTAAAAATATAGTAAAAATACAATTTTAAAAAGTGTATTTTTAAATCATCTGCCAACGTTTCGGCAAACATTATTTGCTTACTTAATTAATTTTATCTTCTGTTTGTTATCTTCAAAATTCCAAGTTCATTAGTCTGTTCAGGGGAAAAAGTATTTTAAGTTTAGTATTAGTTATTTAAATAGTCAGATATTTAGTATTACAAGCATCCTATGAACTTTATCCCCATTAGCCCATTCTTGACAATTTTTGTCTGTGAAACATTATATTACATTGTAGTCATAAAAAAATGATACACATTCTAAAAATATGTATCTTAAATTATTTTGTCAGGAGCAATAGAGGACTCAAGATGTTACTTGGTGGCTTTCCACTGTATCTCCAAAATGTCAGTACTGTGTATGATTATATCTTATTACCTATTCTCCAGATGAGATGTGTTTGGCCTTTTAGTTATTCTCCAAACTTCTAACTTCTTGCTTATGCAATTTTATACTAAGATTCACTTAGTCAAAGACTCTGGGAAAGTCAGCAGACACCTTTTTTCTTCTCTCGTGTCTAGTGATTGCCTCATTAAATTCAAACAAATTTTTAATTTTGACATATTTGTTTAATCAACAAATGTTTTTATTTTTAGAATGATTTTTATGTAAAGTTAATAACAGAAAATTGTATAAGTACATTACACAAAGATTTAACAGTTGCAATGTAAATGTGAAGAATTTATTTTTGAAAAACAAATGCGCATTGAATTAATTGTGTGTTTTAAATAAATTTTATTAGTTTTGAACAATTATTTTTACAATCTAATAAAATGGAAGCAAAAAGAAGTAATTATTCTTCAGGAAGACATTTTATTTACTATAAAATAGACATAATATATCTTTCAAGACAGTTCATGGAATACTATTTTGAGCATATGTATATATGCTGAGTCTTAGGTTTCAATATGTCTTATTTTATTGACCTTTGATTAGAATTTAGCCTCCATTTGGACTTATTTCTGTTTTTTATTGCTTCATCCAGAATGATCTTGTGTGTTTAAGTTCATTCTTTAACTCTCAATTTTACCAATCTGGTCAGTTTGTTTCAATTTCTGCAAATATATCCACTCAATTCAGTATGTCTTAAATGCCCATTCAATGAATACTCAGGTAACTAAAGCATTGAGGTACAAGAAGAAATAAATTACAAATTTTCAGGATTAATTTTTGAGTGAGAATAGGAGAGGTGGTTTTTTTTTTTTTTTTTTTTTTTTTTACAACTTAATTGATGAAATCAAGATATTAAAAATCTATAGTAAAAAAATTTTAATGAAAATTAATAAGATTCATTTCCCTACAACCAGGGTATTAATTTCATTTTTTAAGCAAAATTTTTATGGAATTTAGGATTCCAAAAGCATCATGGTTATCTTGTTTGTCTGGCCAGAGAGAGCAATCATGTTATCGGCTAACGAGCTTGCCCGAATAGCAGATTATTCCCTTGCATTTGTTGTATAAAATTTACATGGAATTAAATACTACAGCAAAAACAATATTTATAAATATTTGTTTCTTTTTTTTTTGTTTTTTGTTTTTTTTTGTTTTTTTTTTTCAGTGAATTATTTATCTATTTTTTGTACTATGATTTTTTTCTTTGAGTAGATTTACATTAGTCATTCTCTGTTAAAGATTTATTTCAGTTTTGGTATCTCTCCTGTCCTTTTCCCTCTCTTTTTACCTCTCATAGCTATACACAATGTCTATTGTACTAACATCCTGTCCCATCAATGCCCAGTCCATTTCTGCTCATTTCCATGACTCAAATATTTCAACCAAAACTTTTTCTGGGTCATTTCCGTGTATGAACCTGGCTTAAACCTTCTGGTCCCTCTTCAATCATTTTTCTATGCATATATGATTTTGTTCTCTTTTATCTAAATGTAATTTTCTCTGATGATATCTATTCTTACTTTCTTTTCCTTTCTCCTGGCAAATTATATCTTGAGGATTTTTTCAACTCCCTTAACCATTTTATTGTTCCCTTTGAAACTACCTATCAAACATAAACTGTTACTCACAAAATAACATTTTATCTTTTTCGCAGCATCCCATATCATTTCTTTCTCAACTTAAACCTCATATCCTATAACATGACTAATCCTAACTTTCAATCAAGATCAGTATCCTTCTGTAAGTTTGACAATCTTGCCTTTGAGAATCTTGAAGCAGACCTCGATTGCCTTGACTGGAGCCCAATTTTTTCCTCCCCTTCGATCGATCAAAAGGTTGTGATCCTATCCAATTATCTTCTTTCCATCCTAAATACCTATGCTTCTTTGAAAACCTGTCTATTTCACCACCCTCTGCTTCTTGGTTAAGCGATGAGATGTCTGATCTCAGAAGAAGGCAGGAGGCTGCCCAGAGGCAGGCTATACGCACTGGTCACCTTGAAGATTTATGCTTTCTGTAGGCAACTCCAGAACCTGGCTCAAGCTGTTCTTCAAAAGGTTCGCTTGCTTTATTTCTATGAAGTTCCTCTCCAGAGAGATTCCTCTTCTCCCGACCCTAAATCCAAGTGGAACATCCTCAGAAGGCTTCAACTCTCATTTTACTTTTTCATCACTGTCTCATAGTTCTCCTAATTCTATTTTCCCACCAATCTGCCCTGATTTTAACCCAAACAATTTATTTATCTCTGGCATTACTCCTGTAGTTCTCCTAACAGTGATATCAAAAATAAAAACAAATGCAGTTAGCTGTGATCGCATTCCTATAAAACTCCTCAAGACGTTAGTCTTGTGGGTACTTCCCAGTATCTTGCCTGTCCTCCTGCACATATATAACTTTTCTCTTTAAAACTCAGTCTTTCCTAATTCATGGAAACAAATTTATAAGGAATTCTTCTATAAAGCTTTGGTTGTTTTTCTTTCATTAATTTATTCTCTTTTAATCTATTAAAAATGAGTTATGTATCTAAATATAAAGAAATAAACACTCATCATAATATCATATTAATATTGTAATATGATAATTAGATCACTTATTAGAAGACTTTAATAATATATTTTTAAAGAATGATATACCCATCTCTGTGAACTCGAATAAAATTTACTTGCCATAAAGCTTATATTGTTTATTTCAGTTATTGCATTCTAGTGTGATTTCAGACACTGGTTATAGAAGACCTGAGACAGGGTGAAGGACTAAGAGAAAGTGTTGAGCTCAGGAAGAGTACTCGTCATGGTGGAATTGAAGAAGAAACCACAGCCCCACGAATTATTGTGGATATGAGGGAGTTCCGTAGTGAGTTACCATCTGTCATTCACAAGCGGGGCATAGACATTGAACCTGTTACTCTTCAGGTAATTTTCTTCTTTTCTACATTTTATTAATTCTCTAGCCTAAGAATAATCTCTTTATCACTAGTTTACATTCCCAATAACCAATGGTTATCCATTCATTGAAAATATACCTCTATTTATTGCAAAATAAATAAGATAATAATATTAATAATGGTACTGATGTTGAATATTATAAAGAATTATAATAATAGAGGAATAAAATGAAATTTAGAAAACTCAATGTTTATTATCCTGAAATGGGTTACATTATTCATAGTTATTAAGACTTTATTTACATGGGTACTTGTTGATTGACGGTTAAGGTTCTTTAAGTTTAAGGTAGGAATGAAGGAATGTAATAAAGGATATAAATACACTCAAACGTCCATATCTTGACTCTAATCGAAGCTACCATCCCAGTGACTGTAGTCTTTAGAAACTCTTTATTGCTGTGTGCTGTCTTAAGCTCTACAGTACTTTCCTGAAAGTTTTTTTAGTTATAGCAGTGGACCAGTTTTAAAGTTTACATTCATCTTTATCACTAATGTTATTTGCTTATTTCTATTTTATATGTTTCATTATATCTATAACTTCCCTACCTGTACTTTACCAATAGTTGTTCTTTTATTAAGGCCTAATTAAGCCTTATTTTTGTTTATTTGAATATTTATTTTGTTTTTGGTTTATTAGTGTGCAGTGTTATAATTGGGTTGTGCAATGTTTGATTTTTTTGTCTAATAAATAACAATTTTGTTGTTTATTATTTCTTACACAAAGTATTTAAGACTAGAAGATAACAAGTCTACCTGTTTATTCTATGTTTCTGTACTCAAAAGTTATGTTATTTTTAACATTTAATAATTAGATTATGTGTTTAAAATAAGTCATAATATAAATTACATTCAGAAAGCTGTGACTAATACCTGCTGAAACATATCAATAACAATCATAATTTTTTATTGTTGTTGCTCTTAAAATTTAAGTAAATTAATACCGCAAATAATGAGCTTATGAAAATATTACAACACATTGTTCAGAAATGCTTAAAAATGAATTAATTTCACAATTTTTGCAAGTTGTTTCTCCAGAGGCTACTTTTATTTTTATTTTTTAATGACCATCTTCCCTAATACTCATCAAATTTTATTTCCTTTTTTTTTTTTTTTTTTTTTTTTTTTTTTAATTTAGATTGGAGATTATATTCTCTCACCAGACATGTGTGTGGAAAGAAAAAGTATAAGTGATCTGATTGGGTCTTTGAACTCAGGTCGCCTTTACACTCAAGCTCAGGCCATGACCAGATACTATGCCAAACCCATCTTACTTATTGAATTTGATGAGAGTAAACCATTTGTCCTTCAGGTAACTGTTAGCCTCATTTTCTTACATCTTCAGTTATGTATAACTTTTATGACTGCAAAAAGCTGCTACTATATAGAGTAGATGTGCTGACTTTTTTTATTTATAATGTTTAAAATCTATGATCTCATAAGGAACATAGGCAGATTTAAGGTAGATGTGCTGACTTTTTTTATTTATAATGTTTAAAATCTATGATCTCATAAGGAACATAGGCAGATTTAAGGGAGACATATATATTTTTTTTAAATTAATTTTTTTTTTATTAGCTGGTCATAAGTTATAAGCAAAAACAAATTTAAAAAAATACTGATTTTATGTGATCAATATTTTTATGAAATAATAAGTACAAGTATTAACCCAGAGTTAGCAAATATAAAATATGCATACAGAAAAAAAAGTGATTGGAATAGCTACTATCACCTGCAAAAAGTCTTACATGAAACTTTTTTAATATTTATCCTCCGGCTAGTATTCTGGTGATTAATAAGTGGAATCTCCAGACACCCTTTTCCTAATCAATATTAAATTAAATAAAAAATTAAATGAATATGTTTTGTTTTACTTTAGTTTTGTTCAATTAAAAAATTATTTTCTTTTNGGGTCTGAGATCTTCTCAAAAAGAAGAGTGTTGCCTTAGTCTGTGCATAACCTCTATGACCCCTTGGCTAAATAATTTCATTACAAGAAAAATTATCTTTACAGTCTTGAGCCACCCAGTTAGGTTAGAGTGAGGCTGACAGTTGGTTTAGTTGTGGAAGTGATGCCTTTATTCCTTGATTCAGTGGTATAGTGTTCCTGCCACAATTGAAAAATGTTGTCCCTCAAAAGTCTAAGTGCATCAGATTGAGGAATGGAAAAGGAAGTAAGTTGAGTAATATAAGTAAAATTGTTATCTGCAGGGTCAGCTGAAGTGTTGCCAAGAATACTGATGTGACCAGGAATCCACTAAATTGTAATGGGACAATTTATAAACTAATTTTGCTCTTGCAAAAAGTATATTGCTATGAACGAATTTAGTGCAGAACTCAGAAATATAACTAGCACTAAGGGATTTAGTAAATAGAGCAAAGACTAGTTTTAATTGATAAGGCTTCATTAATTGCAAGGCTTATGGTACTACGTACTTAATAGAAGTTTTCCGTTATCTTTCTCTTATCTTTTAATATAGGTCAGTTCTAAGTTTGTGTTTTTATTAAAAATGCCTATTCCACCTGTGTTTGTTTTTTAGGCTTTAGTAAACATTTTATAAGTATTTTTGTATAAGGAATATACATTATTCTTTATTTTTAATATATCTGTTGATGTAAATTAATTCTTCATTATTTTGGGAAGATTATTGAGCAATTGATATATATTTTCATTAGGGGTGTGTTAAGCTAAACTATAGTGAGATATTTTCTGTTTTTGTATACTCTTATAATTCTGTGTCGCATTTCCCCCGTTAATACCCTGAGAGATAAAATTGAGGTTGGCTTCCAATACAAAGTCTTAAAACATTATTCTGATTAGACTCTATTATTTGTAATTTTCTTGGTGCAGCTTCTCCACAATTGAACCAAAATCTAAAACACTCCTAATTAAAGTTTTAAAAAGTCTATAATATATGAATTTAAAAATTTTCAAAGGTGTAATGGGTGGGGTTTATTATTCCCAATTTTTTTTTGATAATATTACTTCCTCATTTTGAACATGTTTCAATGATATGTTTAATGAAACTAAAGAAAAACAAAATTAAATGTTGTCTAAAATTTAGTTTAGAGTCAAAGTAACATTAATCTAGTATTTTCTTAAGGTTAGAGATTTTCGCAATTTTTCCTTTGAAGGTAATTTTAATGTCTTTCAAATCTACTTTTTTTTTTTTTTTTTTTTTTAATTTGTAAAGGGAATGATTGTCAATTTTTACCGATTGAATGATAATCCAATATTTCTTACAATCATGATCTTTTGTGTTACTAAAATAATAAAATTGTCTACTTACTTAAAGTAGAGTCATTGGAGTATAAAATATGGATTACTAAAGTGTAAATATTGAAAATAATAGGAGCTAGATTGCATCTCTGAGAAAGTCCTTTGTTGCACAGACATTCTGCATCATCTTTTTCAGAATGTATTATATATGTTCTGTTTTGTATGTACATTATATATATGTATATATATAAATNCATATCTGAAAATCCATATTTAAAAGATATTTAAAATATTTATGGTGAATCATTAGTAGGACTTTTTAATCTGTTGTTTCTAATAACTTCATTATTCAAGTGAAGGAATAACTATTGAATGCTTGAAGGGAGTCGGAATTCATGACTAAAACTATATATATATTTTTGTACCCATTGGATTATAACTCTACAAATGTGGTAATCTATGAGCCTTTTGGTAATTATATGATATCAACATTTTTTATGCACTTTCAACATCAAAGACAAGCAAAAGCTATTTTCTAATCATTGAAAGCCTTCTTAGTGTGGAATGTAAGGAATTAATGAATATTTTTCCTGAACCCAATGCATTGTATGTAAGGAAATGAGGAATGTTCTCTGTGCCACTTTAATCTGTTTTTGATCATTGAGTTGAAGGTTTTAGATAGGCAAGATCACTATAGGACGATCGATTTTTAAAACTATTATTTTGAATTTCGAAGTTCTTTGATTATTTTATGAATCATATTAATTCTAGGATTCTTGTGCCTTTCAGTGGTTTTATTTAGTAGATTTATCCAACTTTTAAAATTGTGACTTGATTGTTGCATTATTTGGGAAGCATGAAGTATTTTTCCTTTGTAGGAAATTAAAATTATCACAGGCTCACTATAAATATAGCTGGCTATTACTTCCTTGGTGAGATTAAGGGCCAAATTAGATCTACAGCGGATTTAGATCAAGCTGTAATCCTGTAATTTTACCATCATTCAGGGCGACAGCATTATTTTGTAAAAGGAGTTCCTCAATGATTCTGGCTCTTTTACAGGTATGAACACAATCCCGCATAATACAATGGGTGTAAAAATCTCCATATAGGTTTTAAATATTTACTATCCATTTATTTAGGATAATTGTTTTAAGAGCTAGGATTTTTTATTTGATTTATTTGGGGGAATAAATATGTTGATAAAAAATACCAAAAAGTTGGATACTTGATCAATGATATTTATGCCTAAGGTTCTACTTTATTAAGTGTTGGGAATATCCTGTTTTCCCAATTCAGGGACATATTTATAAGAAAGGCAACTCCACAATGAGCACCAGCTCTATTTTTGGTGTACAAGAAGTTCTGAGTTGATTTGTAGTTGCAATTTTGCTTAAACCAGGTTTCTTGTATTATATATATTTTTGATAAATTTAAACAATTGATAACATCATCCCATTTCCAGTTACCGCCTGTTATATTTTGTTGTAGAAGTTAAAAATGAGCTTAATTTGTTCTTTCTAGGTGTGTCATATTTAGTATTCTATCTGTTCTTTATCTTCTAAACCAATAATTTTACTTTTTGCTTGATCTAAATGTTGATTTTTGAGATTTAAGGTAACTTGAATATCTGCTCGACTATTTTGTAATCATTTAAGTTTATTTACTCTAAGAGATTCACAATTTGACTTACTTAGCAATTGACAGTATTTGTTTTGTGTGGGTTGCTTTGAATTGATTTGTAAGGTTCTAATAGTGATTGTATCGGTAAAGGTCAAACTCTGAAGAGCTGGTTTGTCCCTGCAAAGATTTCTTCCTAAATTTGGTTGTAATAGAAAAAATTACTATTTTCTTTGAATACAGTGTATTTGAAGAATTTTATTATTTTTCCCTTCAAATAAATTCTTAAAACAATTTCGATCAGTAGCCTCGTGAGGCACCTTAGAGTGCATAAGATGTGCAATCTTTCAAAGATTGATTCTCTCTATACTATGAACATCTTTGAACCATTTATCCACATTCGCAGGATGTGTATTTAATACAAATACAAATGAAATTAGTAACATTTCTGGCACTGGATTAGAGACGATATATAAGGAGGTACCCGACATCTAATTACCATAAATATTGACAAATTCTGGTAAATCCTGTGGGTTGAAACTAAATAAGCAAGTATCTAGAGGAAAAGTATTTTTTTTAGGTTATTTGTACCCTATTTGAGCATTCTTTTACCAGGCCATTCTTCTGAATCAGGAATGTAAGAATATATGCTAGATAATTTTTTTTGTCAGAAAACTGATTATTGATAAAGTAGTTAGTCAAATTCTATTTACATCTATTTGACCCAAAAGGTTTGATGTTTTTTTTTTTTTTAAATTATATTGTATAGAAAATTGTTGTTCAGGAATAGTTGATTACCTATAGACATTGGATGACAAGTAATTTTCCCTTATTTAATTTCTCAGTTAAATTAACTAAAATAACTAAAATTTTAATTAATTAAAAGGTTTATTTTATGAGCACTATAAAACTGATGTGATTTATTATTTTGTCCTCATATAAATACTGTATTTAATTGTTCATTGGAGACTTATGCATGATATTTGATTATTATGACTCTCAATCTATTTGTAGATGGAGGCTATCAGAACAGAAGTATGAGGGAAAATTTTAAAATGCAGGCACTAGTTAACCGAAAATAAACTCTAGCTAAACGGATAAAGTACTTATGACTTATTTTATTATTTTTCACTTTTAAAAGATAACTTATATTTAAGCTAAATTAAATGCAATTGGATTTTAAATGATTGAAATTATTTTCTTCCAATAATTAAGTAGGCAAAGTGTCAGAAGTTTTTGCATTAAAGAAAATTGTTATTGTTGCCCAAACATAAAGATGATTTATATGAAGCTCCTCTCTGTTTCTATAAATTGCTACATCCAAACAAAATATTTAAGACGAACAGTTTTCAAATTTCTTAAGTTGTGGAGTTAATACCTAAAGTCACTAAAGTAAAATTTTTACTTGTGATATGTAATTGGTTAGTAGTAGAGAATTTATTGGGTTTCAGTCAAGGTCGGTCATGCCAATTTGTTCAAGGTGACAACATGTCCTCTCCCTCGTTTATGATAGCCCTGAAGATGGCTTACAATGTAAGCTAAAACATCAGTAGATAAAAAATATATTTTTTTAATTGTATTTTTTGGATTGACCGTGACTGAACCCCAACTAATTCTTTACTAATAATTTCCACAATCAAAAATTCTACATTTGTAATTGGTTAGTTCATTTATAAAATTGTTATTCATTCATATTCTGGTCAATAAAAATATTAATCATAACAATTGCCTTGTTCTTTTTTTTTTTTTTTTTTTTTTTTTTTTTTTTTTTTTTTTTTTTTTTTTTTTTTTTTNCATGGTTTGCAGAAACCAATGAAGATGGAGAATAGAAGGTATGAGAGTTTTATTTATTTATTCTTATGACATTGTATTTCAACAGCCTTGAAGATGGCTTACAATGTAAGCTGAAATTTTGGCAGATATTTTAAGGATACACTTTTTTTTTTAAATTTGTATATTTTTTGGATCTACCTAGACCAAACCCCAACAAAAAAACATCTAATCTTAAACCATTGTAGTACAATTTTTTGGGATTATCGAGAGAAACGGCTATGCTGCCATCCCTTTGATGTCATATTTGCTTATACTACGGGCCTAGTCTTAACCATTTTTTTTTTTTTTAGTTAAAAAATCAAGTAAAATGTTTCAGAAACATTTAGAGTTGTCTCTTAAAATAGCATCTAAAGTAGAAGAACTTCAATATTGATTTGATATATTTTTAATTTGTTTTCTCTATTTATTTTTTTTTTTAGGGAAAATATTTCCTTAGCAGCGACATATCTTCTAATGATATTACAGCCAAACTCCAGTTACTAACATTACACTTTCCTAAGCTGCGTATAGTATGGAGCCACAGCCCTTTTGCATCTGCCCAGCTTTTTCATGAATTAAAGGTTAGAGTAGAATTCTTATACATTTAATAGTTAAGGAAGGTTTGTGGTTAGCTAAGTTAAAATGGTTCTAAATTATTTTTTCTCTTTGCAGGAAGGTAAAGAAGAACCTGTTGCTTCCATTGCTGCTTCTATTGGTCAAGAGGACTCGTCTTTTGATGATGAAAAACTTGACAAATTTAACACAAAAATTCAAGTAAAATGGATCACTAAGGCTTTCACTGCTTGAGCAATAACTTTTTAATTTTAAATAGATAAATTTATAATTTTAGATTTCTTTCCTGAAGTATTATATATATATGTATATATATGTATTGAATCATATTAATTCTAGGATTCTTGTGCCTTTCAGTGGTTTTATTNTTTTGTAAGGACAATATTTTTATGCTTCTACAATGTAAGATCAAAAAAATTTTCATATGTTTATCAAATATCAACTATTGTAATCCTTTAGGGAAATTTGTTAAAATGTGTTGATATTTTATTTTGTCTTCCCATATTTCCTATTTTTACCGGCCTTTGTGAATCTCACGATCCGAAGGCCAGAATATCCCTGAACAAGTTGCTTTTCCTTGGGCAGATATCTAAACATTTCTGTTTATATTTAATTCATATTATTTTTGCCTGAGGATCACAAGCTTCACAAAGACTGGTGATAGTTAAAAAAACATCAAAAGATGAAATTTGCATTTTTCTCAGATTATAGCATTGTGTTCATGTTACATATTAAACATTATATACATATATAAGTTCAGTAAAAGATGTAGTCTTTCTGCTTTGCAACCGGTTTTGCAGTTATTACTTCATCTTCAGGCTATAACATTAACAATAATTAATAAACAAAATAATATTCAACAATAAATAAGTAAATAATAAATAAATGTAAATAACATTGATTAAAAACAAGAAAATAATTTAACATAAACCAATAAATATAAAACCTATAAAATATTTTAGATCTGGAGGAAGCATAGTCAATAACTTGTTACAGCCTATTTTATAGTATTTAAATTCTATTCCGGAAACTGATCAGGTTAAATGTGGTCGCACATAGAGCCCCTCCATTTATCAGTAAACAACCAAGGGTACAGACTGTTTAATGCTGAAGGGTCTTCCCCTTTCATTCTCCATTGTGCCTTGTATATTTAGACAGAGGTCTCCTCTAAGTATGCACACCTTTATTATCTCCATCTTCTCCAAGAAGTCCAATCTAGGCTCCTTCTTTGCCTTTTAGGAAAGTCGCAATTCTGTTACTTCAAATTCATAACAGATATAGTCTTAAAACATTGTACGAATGTGTTGGTAGATGTTCTTTCACTCTGGTCCTTTGGTTTGATCTATATATACTGCTGAACAGTTACACTCTACACTCTAAGATGATTTTAGTTGGGGTTCGGTTAAGGTAGATCCAAAAAACACAAATTTAAAAAATGTATTTTTTAATACAGGATTATCTGCCTAATAAAATACATTTTTTAAATTTGTGCTTTTTGGATCTACCTTGACCGAACCCCAACTAAAATCATCTTAGAATAATATCTACGGTCAACCAACTCTCCTTTAGTTACACCCTACATTTTTCTTCTTTTTCCACTTTCTTTGGGTGTACATATATATGTGTGTGTATATATAACGATTTGTCCTTGACAAACAAAAGGAAATTATTATTTTTTTTTTTTTAAACAATTAATGAGAGGGAACAGAAAATAAAAAACTATCTGTCCTCTTTCTTTGGGTGTACATATACATGTGTGTGTATATATAACGATTTGTCCTTGACAAACAAAAGGAAATTATTATTTTTTTTTTTTTAAACAATTAANTATTTATAAAAGGAAATTACATTTGATAAAAATGATCTGTGCTTAATTGTATGAAAAGTCATAACTGAAAAGAAGAGGGTATAAAGTATACTTCTCTTCTCTTTTTTTTTTTACCCTTCACATTTGATCACTTGTATCATTCTAAATTGAAAAATTAAGATTTTAGTAACTCAGAGGCAAGGTAAATTGTTATATTTATGATTTAAATAAAGATAGTTGAATTAATGAGTATCTTTCTTACGAATTTTCAAAAAATATTAAAACTATTTTCATAAATTATATTTTATAACTTTTTATTTCTTAAAATTTTTGTACTGTTGATAATTATGGATATATTTTATAAAGTATCATTTAAAATTGGCATTTTTTTGAGTACCCTCTACCTTAGTTCTTCTTCAATTGAGGAATTAGTGCTATGTGTAACTTTCAAGGAATTTCTGTTTATAATAATATAAGAAGAAGAGTCCCACAATAGCTGCACAATCTAAGCTGATTTTATCTGTTTTGCTACAGATGTACATAATTAAAATGAAAAATTAGATTTTTTTTTCTGAAAGTGAATATAATAATTAAGTTCCTAAGTATCAGACTAAATAGAATAAAAAGAAAGTTTAGAATCACTCAACTATCCTGATTACATCTAAAATTTCTTCCCTAATGTAGCTTTTTTGTAAAATATTATAGATTGAAAATGCTTGAAAATACATTATATTTTACAAACTATACTTAAAAGATAATGGGATAATCTTAATGTATCCATCTGCTGCTTTGAACCACCCTTTTCAAGATCCTTTAGCCAGGTAAAGTCATCACAAACTCATACCCTCATATGAAATTTTTACTTCTAGATGAAGCTCTCAAGGCAAACCATCATTCAAATAATTGTATCAAGTTCCCAGTATAGTTAATAAGGTTAATAATTTTGGTATACTGATAAGCCAATGAAGCCACCCCATTCAACCCATTTATATACCACTATTCATATTAATTCAATTTATCACTCCACAATTGTCTAGAATTTAACAATACCTATGCAATAGTACAGTTGTATATTTTGATTTATTTGCTGTACAATATCAACATGCTGTAACATAAATAGTTACAAGTTTAAATGGAGAGCTTTTGACTGTAGACTTTAAGTAGAGAATTTTTTAGGGTTTGGTAAAGGTTGGTCCAAAATAATAGGTGAGGTGAGACCTCTCAGTCATGAACGTTCGATCTAGGTGACAACACATCCCCTCTCAACTTCATGATAACTCTGAAGATGGCTTACAATGTAAGCTGAAACATCGGTCAAAAAAAGTTTTTTAATTGTATTTTTTTTGACCAATCTTGACCAAACCCCAACACATTCTCTACTAATATATAGTTATATTAATTTAAAAAAACGTATTTGTAATATTTACAAGACCATTTAAAAAAATTAATTGTCTCTATTAGATGTGTTGCTGAAAGCAATCTATTTTTCAACTATGAACCAGTGATGTTATCAGTTTAAAGTAATTTGATATTTGGAGACATATTTTTACTAATAATAATTTTACATTTTATTCTTATGTTTGTTTAATTTACTCTTTCAGGACTTCATTAGCAAACTGCCTGGTGTTAGTACTAAAAATATATGTAGTATCCTAAACAAAGGAAAGTCACTTGACCATCTCATTAGCGTTTCAAAGGTAAGCCCTTTCATACTGATTAGGCAATTTAAATTATTGCAAATAGTGCTGCTAAGTTTTATTATTTACTACAATTTTAAGTCAGTGGATTAGTTTTAAATAAATATAAGAAGGCTTGATCTAATATATCAAAGAATTAATTAATTGATACAAATACAAATAGATGAAACTATCCAGTTTCTCATTATAGATTCTATTTATTCTGTTCATTTGATGACCTAGAGAAATTTGGTTTTGAAGAATTTGGCACAGAAGTTAGAAAATTGTCAAATTTTGTTTTTATCTGGGTCTGTTAATATCTCATTAAAAAATGAAACAGAATATAAATTGAAAAAGCTATTAGTTAATTTTTTTTTTTTTTTTTTACCCCCTTTTCAACCACTTAAGGCCATGGGGGAGGTGCATTTACATGTAGCACCCTAATCTAAATATCCATTGTTCTGAGCAAGCTTTTCTTTTTTGATAATAGCTTAAACTGAACCCAGAGGATTTGAACTATACTTTGACATTATTTATAACAAAATGATTCTTCTGGTTAGGACAGTGATAGATTAGTCAGAGTCACCAAGCGCATTCTCATTTTCCTCAAGATTTTAAAATGTATCAATAAAACTGTGCTCAATTATTTTTTGGTGTATACATTTTACATTCTGCCCATTTTTTGTTGGTTTTTTCTGGTGTAATTTGCAACAGTATACAATTTTTTATTGGCTGTTTAACTTCATTTAATAACTTCTAAGCACTTAAGAATGAGATTTTACAAAAAATTTAAGACTTGAAATACTTTTCAATCTCAATGAAAGTCAGTTACTGAAACTATTACTTGCTATTAATATTAAATTTCTAGTTAATATTGAGACACTGACTATAATGATAGGGATTTAGTAAAAATAAAATTTGTGAATTTCTGTTTAATTTTTTGTTTTAGGAAATAATCAGTAGAGCATAAGAGGTACAGATAGTAATTTTCAGCATTTCATAATATTATTTTTTATATTAAATTAACTGAAAATCCATATTTAAAAGATATTTAAAATATTTATGGTGAATCATTAGTAGGACTTTTTAATCTGTTGTTTCTAATAACTTCATTATTCAAGTGAAGGAATAACTATTGAATGCTTGAAGGGAGTCGGAATTCATGACTAAAACCATAGTTTTAGGATTATTAGGAAATGAGCATCCTAATTAAAAGTTTAACTCTTGGAAGCAGGCTAAATTCAGTGAGGGACCCAGGAAAGCCATAAATTAAAAATTGTTTGTTGCTTTTAAACTTTAAAACTATTAGTCTTACAGATATATGTGTTTACCTTTTGAAAAACAACTGACAAAATCTATATTTTCAGCAGAAATCTTTTAAAAATTTTGTCACGGGACTAATTTAAATAGCTTGATTCATCAGAGATAAGTTCTAAAAAGTGAGATATATTGATAATGAGGATCTACTATATTATTTGGAAATATAAAAATGCATAACTTTTAGAATTATGTTGAGCCAAAATATAATTGCTGACTAATATTTAATTTCCCACATTTTAGAATTTCACTTTTATGCTAGTAGGAAGACAAAAATCACAATCAGCTGAGGGCAAGGAAAGGACTGAGAAAGAGCAAATAAAGTTTGATCAAGAGAAGCAATATTCAAATTTAACTCTAGTCAAACTTTTATAATTTTTTTTTTTAACTTTGTTATCTAACCTTATTAAAATAAAGATTAATTTTAGTATTTTCATAGCTTTGATGCCTCATTTCAAGTTATATTAATGCCTTTGTAGAGTTTTGGGCTAAATTTGTAATGTACTTGAAAGTGATATATCTAAATAATTGAAACAATCTATATCTTATTTACCAGGCATGTAATTTTTCTGACCACTCAGCTGGCATTATTTATTGACAAATATTTATAATGAGATTATGTATGAGTTATATAAATTTTCATTGGCAAACATGAATATGTATGGTGAAAATCAATCCATCAGATCCTGGAACTTATGTGTCATTCAATTTTTCAATGTTACATTGTACTTCTTTCTTAATTTGATTCAAGAAATGAAACTTTCATTTGTTGTACAAAATTCAATAATGATTGCTGATATTTATAGTATTTAACAATTTATTTTTAGTATAAAACTTGTATACTGGTAAGTAAAGAGATCATGCTCACTCTTAGTAGAGCCTAAGTTTCCATAAATATAATCTAAGGGAAAAAAAATATAAAAATAATTACTTAAAAAAAAATAGCTTCTACATATATTCTAATAGTAGAGGTATGTGTTTCAGGAAGAGCTTGCTGAGATCCTTGGCAACCAGATTAATGGTGAGCTTCTTTACAATGCTCTTCATCAGCAGATTAAGCCGAGCTCAGAGACAGTTGCAGGAACCTCTGGCTTTCGAGTGAGAGCCCGAGGTCGAGGTTCTAATTTTAGGAAGAGAAAGCATGAAGTTACATGAGGAGTATCTTCCGCAATGAATTTATTTGTATTCAGAGCTTCCCCTGAAGTTTATTAACAAATGAAATTTTTAAAAATATGTTCTTTTGCCAATGGTTACCCTATGTCTTATTTTTTTAACTAATTAAGTGAGGTTGGCAGGTATGCTTAGAATAATAATAATTTATAATTTGTTAAAGGTCTTGAGAACACTTGTTTTAATTTTTACTTTAATATAAGCCTTCCATTAAAAACTATATGTACATATAAATATATTTTAATACTTATTTATGTAAAAGGAAAAAAAAAATAGTTATTTTATAAAATACAGTAAATTTTTGTCATTTGTCTAACAATTTATTATTTCTCTCCTTGGTCTTGTCTTCTATCAAAGTTCTGTCCGTATTGATTCTTGATCCTTGCTCCTAGGGTAAATATTTTACTCCAAATTTAGAACAAACATCTGATATGGCTTCTTACCATAGAAAAAGAATAAGTCCATGACTATTGAGCTTAGGATTTTGAACTTTTGTGTAAACCATAACAGTTGTTTATATTTCCAGTTGAAAACATTCCCTAAATTACCATTCCCTTCAAATTGAGTTCAATGAACTGCATGTTATTATTGACATCACAAGATAAATAAATTAATACCAGTTATAAATAATATGCATCTAATAATGGGATCATGGGTCCTGTAAGTCGTAAGATTTTATTAAACTTAATTTTGTTTATAAACAGTATATTGTGCAAATAAATAAATTTTCTTCCAGTACCTGTTTAGAAATACCTCCGTTTCCCAAACAATTTAAATATTATAGTTAATTATTTTGCTCCTTAGCAAGTCTTGTTGATCTTGCTGATCTATTGATATATATCAACATCAATAAATATATATCAACCAAATATATTTGGTCTATGGTCCTACCAGCCCACTTTTCATTCTATCACAATTTTTAAGACAGTTAAGGACTGATGCTTCCTTACGTCCTCTATTTTTTATTTTCAATCTGCCAAAGACTTTTGGTTTTGCAATGAGTTCATCAAAGAGTTGTACGAGTCTCTTTATACAGCAGATACTGGCTATATATCCTATATCCTTGATGAAGACACACATGTGAGTACACTCTACACCAACATATCTGCAGATCACAGCCTATGGGAATGGCTCGTGAGAAAAACTAGAGTCCTTTCATTCTATAACAAAATCTGCCTAGTGACTTACTGACTCTTTATACAATACAGCTCTATTAAAATGTGATGATTTAGCAATATGGTCACAATTTTGAAGTATGGAGCATAGTCTACCATATTTTAAAATGCAAAACTACCTCTCATCAATGTAAGCATTTCAATGTGAAGATTTGTCTGTTGTGCCCTCTTTTTCATGGCCTGCCTGACCTATGCCTATGGCTTCTATAAGAAAGTCTATGACAATCACTGGATCTTTAGTCTTACAGGAGAACTATTCTGCCAGCTTCTTTGAACCATTCTTTGTCCAACCTCAAAGAGTCTTGTTTATTCTCAAATTCCAAAGCTTGGGACCAATCATGGCTATTTCGACTCATTTCTTAACCAACATCTACTGCTTCATTGCCTTGTATTCTTACAGGCCCAGGTTGCTACTAGAAAGCTACTCAATCTTTTCAAGACATTTCAGATGTTACTACTTGCCCTTATTGATGCTTAGCTATCTGATAATATAGAAATTTTTTGACCCATAAATTCTATGTCTATATTTTAACTTAGGGCTTTATCTATAAAGATTATAGTTTCCTGGAAAATGGGGGTACAGATTCTTAAAGCTTTGGATAATTTGCAAAACGTTTTATATCCTTTCGGCTTGGTTGTTTTTAAAAAGATATATTTTTGTTTTACCTCTGTATTTGCAAATGCAATTTTTTATACTTTTTAACTATAGTAGAACTATAGTAACTATATCATATAGTCATAATAACTACTGGGGTACAATTGCAATAGATAGGCAAACTCCAGGTGAAGTTACTTGGACGACTCACACTGGAAGAATGCAAGGAGAAGGGGTTGTTTGGTTAGAGCTGGGCTCTGAAAGGAGTGGGGGATTTAGGTAATGCTTGGAACAATATTTACCATCTAAGCATAATTTACATAAAAGTCATGAGAAATATCAGTATATGTAAGGGTTTTATAGTACATGGCATACATATATATATATATATATTTCATATATTATTCTATATATCATATAAAGAGGTTTACATTAAAATATAGATTGAGGAGAACTGCTTGGATAGTATGGAAAAATTTTCTAAATCCTTAGAGAATTGAGGGATCCCAAAAAGGATTGGGATCAAATACACTTGCTTAATAAAAAGTTCAATTTATTTGAAAAAAAAAGTAACATTTAGGAACAAGTAATAAATATAAAATAAATTCAAGAGGTAACAATACTAAGAAACACCAACAGTGCAGAGTTATGGGTTCCAAACAATATTTTCGGTGTTCAAAAATGAGAAATAAATAAATGAAAACTTAAAAAACAAGAATAAGTCAGTTGTAACATAAAATAAAAAAAGAAATCATATTTAAATAACAAAATCGACATTTAACTTAATTACTGAGTAAGTTTTACTGGCCACTAGTTCGAAAGTACTTGAAAAAGTACAGTTTTTATTGTCACCAGTAATTTTTGTTCAACCTTAGAGAGTATATTTAACCAGCTAATAATTCAAATCAAACCTTCTCATCAATACTAGCAAGGAAACCAATGATTGTAGAACCATCCAGACAGTATTGAAGAAATTAGCTTTAAGTGATGAAAGAATCTCTTTAACACTTACTTCACATTTATTTTTAGGTTTAGCTGCTTACCCAGCACAGCTTCTATCATCACGTCCCTTGGTAGCCTGCAGAGCTATGATGCTCTGAAGATTGAAGCCATGCTTACCGAGGCAGCTAAACCAAAAAATAATAGTGCGAGAAAGAGACTTTATTTAATTCTTCCATCACCAATTTGATGATGGATGACCTTCACTCTTGAGATGGAATTGGATATAACCTTCCTAATCAAAAAATGTTTTTAAAATATTATAAAGAAGCTTGTAGTATCAATAAATACAGAGTTTTATAATTTTGCTAAAGGATTAGCAAGTAATGGTATCTGTATTTTAAAAGAAAAGTTAAAATGTGCAAAAATAATAAAATGAAAATTCAGTGGGATGCTAAGTAAGCTTAATTAAAAATGTTTCAGCATTATCCATATTTAAATAAATAACCATGAAACATTTAAGTATGTATAGCTAAGACCAGCAAGCTAGTAAAAATAATGTTTATTTCAATTTTAGAAGTTCTCTCTCAATTTCTATCTATTGCTAAAGGCTTCAATCAATGGTTCACTTCATTATAATTCCGGTGGTTTTAAGGATTTTACTGTGTACAGTTAAGTTTTCTACACATGTTGAGCTTTTTCAAGACTAAAATTATAATGCAAATTCATTATTTAACTCAGTCCATTAAAGTTTAACTTTCAGTCTTTAGAAAGCTCAAAACAGAAACAATGAAATTGTAGTAAGCATTCAGCCAAACCTAGAAGACCTTAAAAAACAACAGATAGAAGTCTAACTCAACCTATTTTTTTAGAAACAAAAATTGCAAACAGGAGATAATTATTTGAAAATCACAAAGTAGAATTGAAGCAATACCAAGAAATCAATAAGTAGTATTAAAAATTATTTGTTTAAATGAGATGAGTTTGGGACCAAGGCTCTGACTAACCTCAACAGTAACCCTGACACACTCGACCTATAAAGCTCGACAGTCAACTAGTTACCTCCATATTTATTAAAACTTTAACTGGGCATTTCCGATTTTAAAAATTTATAATAATTAGACTTTGTTCAGCAATGAGAAAAATAGCTATATAAAAATCTAAATAATTTCCAATTTTAATTTCATTGTCTTTATATAATGATGAATTTTCAAGTTCAAGCATGTGAAAAAGAAAAAAAATGAAAATTTAAGTTTGAAGCAGTTTATTGTTTGCTTTTACTTTAATCCATTTGGCAGGATGATCACTACCTAAATTAAAATTATTTTAAGTGTATCTCAATCCTACTTAACAATTTTTTAAAACTAAATTTCAAGATCTAATCTCAAGATATCTTAAAGAGACTGTCTGATCTGAACTCTAGTTATAGAGTAAATTGGCCCTATAATAGATAATTTAATTATTTGCAATTATCATTAGAATAAATACATATTTTGGGTCAACATGGGCTTCAAGAAAGAAAAAAGTATAAGATGGTTGGACTTATTATCACTAATAGTGCTAAATAGATAGGAACCAGAGACACATATTACTATGATCTTATATACATCTAGTGGATCCTCAAAAAATTTTCTTAATATAAGTAAAAAGAGATAAAGTAATTGAAAAAAAAAAACAGTTATCTAATTACTTTAGTTTGAGTAAATTAGCCTCTTGTAAAGGACAAGATATCTGATGTATAACATATATATATATATAT
>KZ806888.1:899685-920632 GCA_000696205.2 Oncopeltus fasciatus
CCCCCCCCCGTAAACATACTTTAAAGTAAAGGTACATTTTTTATATCATAGTTAAGTGGATAATTTAATAGAAAAATAGTCAATCAAGTGTAAATTTTATGAATACAAGAAAATTTTGTTTGGGAAAAAAGATTAAAATAATGAAACCTAGATTATTTTTTAATGAACTAATTTTATCTTCAATATCAGTTTTAAAATATCAAATATAGAGATAAGACCAAAATTTTTAAAAAAAACTAAGGACAAATTCTCTATTCATGAGATAAGGGCTAAGTTCTATGTCAACAAATGTGGTGAACTCCTTCAAATCAATCAAATTTCCCTCCAAACTAAAAAAAAAAACCCCTTGATTACAAACATCTTGCAAATTCCTTTCCAAAGATAAATGTTTTCAGCTGAAACCTCTATACTAACTATAAAACCCTTAAAAAAAAAAAAAAAATTCTAGATTAACCGACACCTTAGTTTTCAAAACTCCTTGCCTAAAAATATTCCTAAACAGAGCCTACATTTACCAACTCCCTCTGCAAAACTCGAACTAATTAACAGAGTTTCTACAAATAAATTGTGTTAAGTAGGTGGATGAATTCGGTGCAGGTTTTACTTTAAAGAAAACGAATCACTAATCAATCATCTTCTTCAAGTGATAAAATCAGATAAACTAAAGGAGTAACTGTATCCGAAAATGAGTTTCTACTTTTTTAATAGTTAGCTTTAGCATTAATAGTATCATCATCTGAGGTTCTGAGAGCAGTTTTAAATAAAATATCAAATTCTGTGATCTCCTTCAAATTCCTAATAGTGATCAAACAAAAAGTGACTCAAAGGACTTCAATTTTATGAAAAATTTTTTAAATTTAACTTGTCCTTTTGCAACAAATTTAAAATTAGTGTTTTTTGAGCATATAACCTAAAGTATTTAAAAATATATTCTTCAAAGCCACAGTTGTTCCAATCTTTTACTCATATGATCTCAAAAAGTTTTTTTTATATATATATTTTTCATTAAAGACATTGACATAATTTAGAAGTAAGAGAGAATTATTTGGTATGACCTATATTAATGTTAAATACAAATATTTTTTATTTAGTAATAAGAAAACAATTTTAAAAATATACAATATAACAAATTCTCTACTAACTCTTACTTTATATTTTGATTGTAGCAATACTAATATGCCTAAACATAAGGCTTTGAAGTAAATCAAGTAATATAATTGTATTGATATTAGAGATTACCTGAATGATATCTTTATTATCAAGTAATGGGGGGCTCTCAACTCCAAAGTTGTGAGGTATTAGAGTATAGAAACGGTTAGTTGCATCAGTGATTAACTGTGGCTTGATGTCTCCATCCTTGCCCTCGAGCTCTGAGAGCACTCCATAAGCCTTCTGAATCTGTTTCTTACTCAGTTTACCAAGCGGCATTTTCTCCATGTCAAGCTGAAATAAAAAAAAGTTATAAAAATAATTGGTAAAGAAAAAATAAGTGGTATTACTTTCTAATGTTATTATATACTAAGAATATTTTATTGATAGAAATCATCAAACCTGTCCTTTTGGGTTGAAAACACAGATTATACCAAAATTTTCAGCTAAGCAAATTTNCAAGGCAGGCGAGCTGCTTTTAACTAATAACTTTGTGGAAAAAGTGGCCTGTCCAGGCCCAGAAGATTCTAATCAGGATTTCCAAGGAGCACTACACGCACGCACGCACGCACGCACGCACGCATGCACACGCACACACACACACACACACACACACACACACACACACACAAATAAGTCATATTTATCATTATTTACAACCATATTTAATAAAACATTAGAAATCTGCTTAGTTTTTGCAGCTACTGTGTTAGGGGTTTTCTATTTTTTATTATAGACATATATTGTTAGCAAATGGGAGTTTTGTATTATAATTGGGAAAAAAAGACTGGACACATCCCCGAACAAATAGCCGAACGTATCTCTTTTGATATTATGAAATAAGTCATACAGTTATATGTATTGTTTTAGGTAAACATCCATTCCTCGCTTTCAATTTTGCAGTCTTTCCCTAAGTGATGGAATTTATTACATTTTCTGCAGCTTCAAACTCAAATAAAATCTCCTGACCTGCAAATTTTGAAGAACATTTTTTACCAGAATAGGAAAATTATATATAGAACTTCAAATCTATCTTGATTTTTTATGATGAGGCATTAAGGATTTTGCGAATTTTTTGATTGAGGTTATTTAGTTCTGATTTTACCCTGGAATTTTTGCAATTTTAATTATTATTGCTCAATGAGCCAAGTCAGAATTAACTTTTTTGAAAACAAAATTATTTGCACCACACACTATGTCATCAAATGGTAGAATTCAATAGAATAAGAGCTGTGGTGATAAAGCTAATGCCTGGACAAACACTTCTGGGTGAGCTTACCCTCTCATGACCATCATGTTATAATAACACTCACCTCTCAGAAATTCATTAGTACTGGTACCAATAAAACAATTAAAGAAAAAACATTAATGTTTCTCAACAGTAAATTGAAATTTCTATGAATTTCAAGTCAAAATTAAAATACCTCATATTCCATCATAACTTTCTTCATCATGTCAACATTAAAAATCATTTTTATCAAGTCTTGAACAGGGGGTGTCAATTGAGAGGGGATGGAGGACTCAATTTCCATCTTGAAAGCATCATTCTAAAACAAAAAAAATTTATATTAAAAGAGGAAAAGAACCATCAAAATACTGAAAAAATACTTGACCAAAAAAAAATCATTTATATTTTTTTGTAAATATACAAATAAGTTAAAGCCACATAAAAAATGACTTACAATTTTTAAGACAGCAAAAACTAATAAGCTCTTTGAAAAACAAAAATTATAGATACTAATGATTAATCTAATAAGTAAATTAGGTTCCTGAGTATATTAGAAAATAATGTATAAAAAAAGAAATAAGAGATGGCTAATGAGACAGATGTAGACTCAGCCTAAATTAATACAGAGATTACATGTATTTTACTAAATTGGATTTTATCTCCTTATGCAGTCAACATAGTTGAAATAAGTAAAGTGGTGATAGGTTGTCTTGTATGTTATATACTAAATTACAAGTTGTTTTTTCTTTTATTTTGATAAACTAAATATTCATTATCACAATAAATCAATAGTTCCACAATAGCTTTGGTTATTTTATGAAAGAAGAACTATGAAAATATTAAGGACTGTATAGATAATGTTACATAAAGACCTGTTCTATATTCATAAGGTAATTTCCCTTACCTCACCATAGTCAATGTCAATAGGGTACATGAAATCAGGGTATTTGACAAATTCATGGCGTTTTCTCCAATGGTTATTGGTTCGTTCTCTATAAATATCTTTGAAAACTTTTTTTGCTTTATCCAGGGATAGATTGCTGTCTAACTTCTTTCCACCAATGCTTGTACCAATCCTTCCCCACGACCGAAATACCCAATAACTAAAACAAATACATATAAGTTCATTAAATAAACAATAATTGAGGTTTGTTTAAATTACATAATCTTTGAATAATATGGCTTTTGATTATTTACATTTTCTAACAATTAATTAATGTCCATGTTGTCCTCTAACTAGTTAGACAATTAAGGAAGACATTGTTGATACAGCTTAAGAACACATAGATATAATGAAAGAAAAGGTTATAAAAAGGTGAATAAGAGAATATAGTATAATTTCATGAGATTAGATAGAAGAAAAATAATCTCATTACAATTTTCCTGTGGGAAAAAAAATTGTATAATTGTCTTATATAATTTATTTCCAATATTTCTACTTGACTTTCCTATATATTAAACTTTGATTTAACATAGAACATGTTAATTTAATTGTGTTGAAATTATTATTATATATTATTAACAAGGTGAAGATACCAAAGGTATATTTTAGAAAATTAGTTACAATTAAACAATTGATAGATTTGAATACAATCATTTTACATTTTTATTTTTAATTTTGCATTTTAATGTAAAATGTAATTTTACATCAGGAACCATTCCAGTGAGTCGCATGTCATCAAATGACAAACATATCATCTACATATTGATACCAACAGACTGAAGCGAGTTGAGAGCCCCCCGTTGAAATCCTCCATATACAAATCTACTGCAAGTGGGCTTAACGGGGATTCAATGACTGCTCCCTCAAGCTGTGAGTCAATAATTCACTACTTAACAGAGCCGAGATTCTCTCAGAACTTACCAAACTACCCAAAGAAGAAGACACTTGAAGACAGCTTTCATGAAGAATGGTTGCAAACCTAAATTGTTTGACAAAGTCCTATGAAGAAGAGACTAGACAGTAAGCGCTCCAGAGAAAAACCAAACAAATAACAACCTTATTTTGGAGGTAAATTGTTGACTATTAAGTTTTATAAAGATAACAATTAAATTAAAGAATTAAAAACTCAAAAACTAATTACTAAAAAAAACTTTAAAAACAATTTTTTTTTGGCTACAAATTAGTTTTTAATTCTTCAACTACCAAGTCCGAATTCCTGAAAATCCTCCTTTCATAGCAACCTTATGTTAAAGGCATATATAAGAGGCATAAAACTATCTATGGTAGACAAGAAAATAGCTCAAATTCTCTCAAAACCAAAGAACAAGTTATGACTTGAACAACAAGCATTTAGAATATACCTCGCTCCTGTGGAAAATCATAAATCAGTGAGACAGGAAGAACCACCAAAACTCACCTCAAAGAACATATTGCAGATATTAAACATGGATGTACAGAAGAATCAAAACTGGCCAAACACTCTCCAATCACCATATCCGATTTGAAGACATAAAAATACTGGCAAGAGAAAACAACTATTACACATGTACCATCAGAGAAGCTATAGAAATAACCAAGAACCTGAATAATTTCAAAAGAGAAGATGGATGCAGATTAAGCAAGAATTGGAAACCAGAGCTATATGGATCTAGAAAAAAACTAGCAATGAGCTACCACAAGGCCCAAGCACCACCGTAGACTTTCCACTAGAAGACAGGATTAGCAATGGGTAGGCAGGCTGCGACCAAGAACCAGTAAATGGCAGGTATAAAACCATCTAGATCAGCAATCGCTGCTTATATTTTTAATTTCAGAGTTAACCATTAAAGGGGCAACCTGTAGTCGCTCAAAAATAGTATTATATTGATACTCTCCAAGGCAATAAAAAAAATAGGTTCAATGAACCTTTAATTAAACAATGCTTTAATGAAAACTCTAATTCAATTTTTTTTATAACTAGTATAAGTAAGGTAAAGTACAATTTACTTTGAAAAATAAAATATTACCAGCAAAAAAAATGATGGCTAAAAACCAAAAATAATCTAGGAAGTGAAATTTATTTACGGATGCCAACATATTACGAGATTCTACCTTCTAACTCAAAAGTCAGTAAATCAAAAGAATAGCTGGCGCCTTATAACATAACTTAAGAAACTTAGACTTTTATATAAGGATTAGACTCTATTGGAAGTCAGAGAGGTAGCAGGAAGCAGGCTTGTTATGTTTTAAATTAATAGTAACAATGTTGGTCTTTCACACTTATTCTAACAGAAGAAAACAAGGACATTGTACAAGGTATATTTGTATAATAAAACTATAAAAAAAACAATTATCTGGACCTATCATGACCTATCATACTGCAGAGTTGAGTTATTCAAAAGTGCCTACACGAAATTCAAATGGCAGTTTATTATCATGAAAGGGATTAATTTATAAAGGAGATGAAAGAAGTACCCGAAAAGCAAATATGGCAATTCAAGCAACCATAAATGAAATGACATAGGTTCATCATATGGGTTTTTCTTGTTAACTTATTGGTTGTAATCACTTAAGATTATAAAAATAAAGTTCAATCTAAACAATAAGTTAAAAGTTGAAGGACATGTATTTTACATCAAGGGAATGCTTTAAAAAAACTTTCAGTATAAGTAAGTATAAGCAAGATTCACCTTCGGTTTGAATTTGACTCCAGTAGCTGAAGTTTGTAAAAGCTGTTCTTATTAGACTGCACATCAGAGAGACCGAGTACAGCAGACCAGATGTCTTGGCCCTCTTTGTAAACATGACAATCATCTACTAAACCTGAGTCAGGGTCGACAGCAGACCCACCCACTACTTTTAACTTCACTGATGATACACTCTTATTGAATCTACCTGAAAAATAAAATAAGGAAAATAATTTGAGAAAAAATAGAAGAGAAAAACAAGTGTACATAGGAAAATTTACAATAATAATTTGTAGAAAAAAAATTAACTTTCTTTTACCAAAATTAGTTCACTTCTGGAGATAATTAGTAGAGAATTTCTTGGGGTTTCAAAAAGGCTGATCCAAAAAAAGACAATTTAAAAAAAAAGGGTATTTTTTATTATCTGCTGATGTTTTGGCTTACATCTTCAGGGCTATTATGAAGGCGATAGGTTGTGTTGTCACATGGATCAAATGTTCATGTACAGTCATGAACATAATTTTTAAAAATTGTAATTTTTTTGGATCAACCTTGAATGAACCCCAAAAAATTCTCTACTAATTATTAGTTTACTTCTGTTACTTCTGCCACTCTATCAATAGTACTAAATTAACTCCATACCACTAGATTAATAGGTTCCATAAATAAATAAATGTGGGAAGACAGTGATTCTATTATTTGCAATGAAAATAGGACACAATAGTATTATAACTAATAACTTGAAATAAATTAATCAATTTTAATTGATCACTAATTGATAATTTCTGAGTTAATAGTGATGCTTTAGTGAAGGGCACAAAAAACATCACTTAAAAAATTTTTTTTTTCATTTGTTTTGAAAATAGAAACATAACTACTCACTTTTTCCTGATCCTGATTTCAAGGCTTGTGACTTCTGAATCATTTTGTCGACTTTGCTCTTCACCTAAAAGAACAGGAATGTGAGTGTCAATTACCAGCAGAATCTAGTGTCTGCAGCTGAACTTTACCATTAGTTTCATACAAATTAATTTAAAATAATATGATACATAAAATGATCAAATAAGAATTTTAAACTTTAAAAAAAAATTATGTTTTATGTTAAGCCTCTCTACTCCCTCTACATTTAATTAATTGTAACAATACATTTATAATCTGAAATACTACATTTAATTTAATTTTATAATTAGATAAGAAAAAATATATTTTCCACATATTCCCTTCCCCTAAATATCCCTTTTTCTCCTTTAATTTATTGAAATTTATTCACAAAATGCCTTTCTAAAAATCATAAATATGAAACATTATTAATGAATAAATGATGGTAAAGCAAAAACGTAGATTATCTGTCACTCAACTTTATCGTAATTGTGATTAAACAGAAGTAAACTTGGTTCATGGTTTAAATATTAATTTAAATATGAAATTCATATTTATAGTTGACAAAATTATGATTTAAAATAATAATACTAATTATGAACTCCTTTGAAATGCCTCTTCCTTTACTTTAATTTTATTGAAATTTATATAATGACATACTATTATTATTTTGAAATCTCAGATCAGACTGATTAAGTCGTTAAGGAAATAATCTATATTTTATGTTTAAGCCATTCCCGAAATACCCTTTTCCCTTGAATAGATTTTTTTTTTTAAATTAATATCACAATGTATCATTATTATTACAATCCTAAATTTTTCAATAAATATTATCTTATGAATAATAGGTTGCTGTAAAAAAAAAAATTTGTATTAATTAAGTATAAGTATTAAGTACTCCCAGCCTGGTTTTGTACGAAAACAATCACTTTTCCTCGTCAAGTGCTCCTACATTTTTAATTTTATTGCGATCTATCAAATGGTACCAGTTTGAAGAATATTCTGGACCATATATCACCATATTTACCTTAATTGGGCATTGGCAAGTATGGTGGTGAATCTACCCAAAACTTGCAAAAAAATAAAATAAATAAATAAAACCTACAAGTTTTCATTCCTATACACATGATAATTTGGTTATTTTCTGCTGAAACCCATCTCCCCTTTGGACACACCAATCACTTCCTTCAATACTTTCTTGATCTTGGCCTGACCTCACACCATCATCAGGTACTTACATATTGTCATTTATATTTTTTTCATATATTATTTTATTTTATTATTATCTATTATTATTAGAGCTCATAACTTCTAATATGACAGATGCTATTTACTTCCCTGTCCGGTTTCTTTTTATAATTTTTATCCCCCTACATTTATAATTCAATTGTACACATAGACAACAGAATCAGCATTTTTGAAATATTTTAGCCCTGTAGATGACTTATATTGTAAGCCAAAATATCGGCGTTAGAATAAATTATGGTAAATATTTATTATTTTTTTAATAAAAAAAGTCTTTATTAAAGACTACTTTTCTAAACACTTTTCTAACCGAAGCTCAACTATTGGTATACTCTTATATGCTTTACCAAATCAAAAACTGCAAGAAAAAATATTTCTTTTGTCTAAGTTTTTTTGAATTGACTTTTATCCCTTATCTTATTTCCATTTTTCCAAAATCTAAACAACTTTTTCTTATATCTCAAGAAGATAAAAGATCTTACATGGAAAAATTGGAAATACAACTTTTTTTTTTTTTTAACTTTGGACATTTGGCTACAATGAGTATGCTGCAGAGAAGACACCGGTAAGGCATAACCGGCATGGTACAACCTAAAGAGTGTTCACAATTATATAGAAAACTCATACATCCATCAAACCACAGAAATAATGTCAAAATAGAAAGTTCAATTTTTTTTTTTTAAATTACTATACTTTACTGATAGTTAAGTAAAAAATTAGCTTACAGATACTTACATCCCCACCCCAAGGAGAAATGGACAGCTCACTGATCTTTTCAATGGCTTTTCCATCTTCACAAGCATCCACAAACTTTTCTGGAACTACATGAATGTTTAATTCCTTTACTTCTTCCATCTTTGAGGACATTTTCTCCAATTCGCCTGAAAATTAAGGTCATGAAATTTCTGACAATAATAGGCTGCAAATAAATTCATTATAAGAGGAGAATTTTGTCAGGGATTCGGTCTTGGAAGCTGAAGAACTAAAAACTGATTTGTAAACAAAGAAGTATTTATTTTTGCCAATGTTTTGCTTAAATTTATCAGGCTGAATATCAAAAGAAAACATACAAAAATAACAAAATAATCCAAAATAGTTGGGTAATTATTTTATTACTGACTTTTCGACTTAACTTGTAAGTCATCATCAGGTCAATAGTGATATCTGGAGAGATCTCCGAGGGAGGTTTAGTTCTGCATTCTGAGATGTGATCATAAACCTCTCTCAGAGATCTCTCTAGACATCACTATCACCCTGATGATGACTTAAGTCGTAACTTCGGCAATAATAAAATAATTACCCAACAATTTTGGAGTATTTGTAACTGTAGTACTATGTATTGTATGAGGTAACAAGAACATCTGTAGCAACAACCAGTCATCTCTATTTTGTAGTCTAATACAACCAAGGTCTGTAAAACTATCTTCAAACATACAGATACTCATACAATGTGGATTTTAACGGGAATAGATCCTTGGTCATTTGTGCTAGATATTCTGTCCATCAAACTCACAGAGAACTTAGATAAAAATGGCCATGGCAATATTACAGAGAGCCATCACCTAGGCATTGGTATATTGTCTTTACATTGTATCTCCAGAGAGGACTCAACACTTGCAGGCCCCCAGGGACAACTCATGGGAGGAGTCCAAGATTATCATGGATGAGTAATGGCCTTATAAGGTTTTCATAAACATATCTCTGTAATTCTCGAAATATTTATTCTAGAGCCTCTATATCTATATCTAAAGTAGCACTTATTTGCAACCATATTTTGCTGCTGAATTTCAGGCTTAAAGCCACTGACGGGATTTAAAATATAAAAGGCCATCCACTCTCTCAAAGATGACAGATTATATCTCTGCCCAATCAAAACCAGACCATTTTGCTAACCACCAACAATGGGGCACCAATGCAGATATAAGTCTTCAAATCACTTATTACAAAGCCAATTCTTGCAGCATCTCTTTGTCAATTCTTGCAGAAACCAAGATAGTTACTACTCATCAATCAAAAAGTTCTCTCAATTACATCAAAATTGTATTTTAAGGCAAGGAAATTAGTCTGAATACTCTTCCTGTTCTGATAACCAGATGATCCAGCAGAGAATATAAGGAATATAATTCTATTGGCTTGAAGTTATAAGCTAAACTTGTCTTCATACATCAGGCAAACAAGCTTTGATGGGATCTCAAGATCGAACATTGCTTTGTAAAGCTCTTTGGGAAAAAGGGTTTCAATTAACCTAAATGCTTCAATAAAAACTCAAAGCCAATTACTACTTCCCATAAATTAAGATAAATATAATAATATACATTAAAAAATATAATTAAGAAAATAAATTAATCTACTTAAAATAACAAAGAACTATAAGTCTATAAAAATATACACAAAGTAAAATTTTTAACTTGGTTATAATTATACTGACAATAAAATCTGGATAAACCTGAATAATAATGAAAATTCAACATTATACATAGTATTGAAAAAAACATTAATCTTTTAGATCCTTATATATAATATTGTAAAGTACCTTGAGTAGAAATAACAGCCACAACATCAGTTGTTAATTTTGATGTAATTGTTCCACCCCACTTTTCAATTTTAGTTTTCATTTTCTTATTAGCTTTAACTTCCTTTCCCAGTAGATAATAGACCATTCCTCTGAATGGGGCAAATCTTTCAACTTTGGCACTAGAACAAGTATAATAATTACCTTTATTTTATAATCAAAGAAATGATAAGATGATTTTAGAACTTTAAATATCAGCTTCTTGATGTCTTATATATGTATATATATATATATATATATATATATATATATATATATATATATATATNATATATAAGCCTTCTATAAGCTGACTTCACTCATAGAGGTAATTGAAATCTCTTGATGCTATTTTCTATAAAGTGGAAATAAAAGTTCAATTAGCTCAATTTGTGTGCTCTAGTAGAGTTCAAGCGACAATGAGAAGTTCTACTTGCAATGAGAAAATTTTTTCTATAATAAATAATACTTATCCTGGTAAATACATAGTAAATAAAATACATTTCTTAGCACGAACAGGCATATGTCAAGAGCCACCAAGGCTAGCACTAAGGTGTCTGAGAGAACCTTCTGAGCTCTGAAGGTTGGGTCTACAACACTGAAAGTACACAGCCAATAAAGATAATTTAGTGGGCAGAACTATATTTTATAAGCCCTAAACAACTAAAGTGTAAGTATCAATAAAGAGTGTAACTTTTTTTAAACTATTATTTGAATTTTAATGATTTAGAGACAAAATCAATAATAATTTAGTTTCTGAAACAATATTAACAATTGGCAAGGAGTATTTGAGACAATTTAAGTGTGAGAACTTCATACAATCCAATTTTGAAATGTTTGCTATTGAGAAATGATAGGAGATAGCATGCCTAGGAGATAGAATCTATTAGTAGACCACTCCCAATGACTCTATGATGTCAATGAGGTTTTAAAAAAACTAAAACTATATGCATATACATCTTAGAAAAAATAAATAATTTAATAGACGCAATGGTTTACATTTTACTGAATGCATCATTGAAACTTACCAGGACTTCTAGTATTACGCCCCATAGGACCACATAAAAAAGGCATATTTTCAATTTATTTATATTTCTGCATTTAATTGATTTAATAAATGAAATACCCTTTCATTTGTTTTAAAGAAAAGTTATAAAAAAATTGGTTTGGACCACTAACGTGGAAGGAGGGTGAGGGGGGGGGGTAGAATTATAAATTATACTTTAACTTTATAAATAATTCCTTTTTAAGTATTATAGAATTAAAAGTGATTTATTCATTTTTATTTTTATTATAATTGGAGGACAGATTAAATTATCAAATTTATATCATTATCCAGGGAAGAAAATTCCCAAATTTATTATTTTTACATTGGCAATTCAAAATGTTCCAGTTTGAAACACAGAGTTTTTAATTTCAACTTCAGTGATATTAAATCCCTAGATTTCAAACTGATCTCATGCATAGACATTTTATCGCTCAATTTTGCTCGATAAATCAAGTCATTTTTAACTAAACTGCTAAACTCATCAGGTCAATGGGACCACACTATGTTAACAGCAGTTATTGAAATCTTAATATGGTAAAAAGTCTACACAATTAATTCAATTGTCACAAAATAAATACTTTAATTTGCACATAAGCCATGAAGACTTGTAAAGAATGTTTAAACCATACAAGTATTCTACAAATGGTTTGGCCCTAAATATTGTAAAAATTAAAATTTGTGCTTCAAATAAAATTTAATTAATTGTAGAGTTTTTGCCTTTTATTCTCCTTTAGAGAGTAACCCTCTTAGAACAGAATTTATTAATGAACTACACATGCCTTGCTATTTAATAAACATATTAATTATAATTTAGTAATACACTATAATGATAAATATCAATTATTAGACATATACAGATATAAATAAGAAAAAAACAAACAGAGGACACTAAATACAAAAGTGTACATAAGTGTGTGTGTTTTTGAATTAAATTTTTAATTCATTAGTTATCTTGTACATTATACACTGCACATATCTAGGCCATGATTGATTTTTTGTGTTAAAATAAGTATATAACATGAGATTTAAGGTTTCCCTGTAAAGATGCAGGGTTTATTTGGTATATTTCAGTCTGAACCATTAAAAGTATAAGCTTAATGTTACACGACCTTTAAAGGCTTAGGAATGTAAAAGTCCAAAAAGTTTTTTTTTTTAATATAATTTTGTATTTGGGGTATTCAACTACAAGTGTATGAATTACTCAGTCTCCTCTATGCTAGAGATGTTAGAGGAGGTAGAGAAAGAAGAACTATAAGTGTGTTTTCCGATCTGGCTTGCCACTTATCAAAGTTGTAAATCTGAGTAGATTTTTATATGTTTAATATTATAATTGTAGAGGCTAGTTTAATTTAATCTAAGAAATTTGACTGAAGATGGATTATTATTGAGTGAATTTTCAGTTTTACATTAATATTGGTTTTTTTATTTTTATTTATATTTAGAAAATATAAGACAGACTGATATTTGCATGTTGAATCAGAACTTATGTTTCTCTGTCTAAGTTCAATTAATTTGATTACTCTGAATCTAAATTAGAAATTTCAAATGCAATATGAAAAGGACATTGTCAGAAAAAACCCCAATATAACAAAGAGCGAGAAATTAAGTTTAAGCAGACTATCAATTATTAAATTCTAAAAATGGAGACAATATACGCAACCTCGAGGAGTACGTACCTATAGTGGTGTCACAATTAATTCTGAGGACAACCCTATCAGGCAAAGACCATTTTACACAATAAACGTTTTATGAGATTATATACATTTTTGGGAGATTGCCAGCAAAGAGCTTTGAGAATGGAAGACCACCCAAGAATTGTTAAAAGCTGCTTGAATATCTAGTGAGGTTTGCAATTGGATTGACTTCAAACTTTTCCTACCACATGTTTAGAAGACCATTTCCATGCCCCATTTGTATGAAATATTATAATAGTTTTCTTTTCATAAAATCAGGTTTAACTCGGAAGAAGAAACTGTACATAACAAATATTGTTAATATTTTTTTTTTACATTGCATCCTCTATTCATTCATTACTCGATTGTCTCAATCTGGACACATTCTCATTTACCATGTTTTACTTTTATGTTATTCTATCCCATTTTTATTTCCCTCGACCCATTATTTTAAATTATGCACCACGAATAATTCCCAAATTGTTATTATGGACATCATCCAATTTAAAATCATTTACCAGATAAAGATTAAGTCTGACAGATAATATTTCTATATAAAGTTTTTTGAATTGATCATAATCTGAATTCTTATTTTTATAACCATACTCTGATATGATTGTCAGATTTGTATGATTTTCCCCAGTTTGAATATAATATCTGCTTCATCAGAGAAGTTATCTTCTTCCGATATTCCCCAATCCTGAATTTTGTTCATATTTATCAATCAAATATTAGTTAATATAATTTCAATATTACTACCTACTATGTAATATAGTACCCACTACAGACTTAGTGCACTATTAAAGATAGATAGCACACAATTTTTATTCAACAAAATTAGATTACATATCATAATAAATTTTTCTTAAATTCAAATCAATTGGATAAAATTATGATTTTTTTTTAAATTTTAACATAAGTCCTCTCACTTCTCTATTTGTATAAAAGTAAGCAGACACTGCAATAAAAGATCGTTTACTAAAATAAATGAGGAATAATACATCCTTATCTGAGTACTCAAGAAATAGAAATAACATATGCATTCAGCATGATATATCTAATGATAATGTAATCAATGTAATAAGTACAGTTATAACTAATAAACATGATTCTAGTAACCACTAAAATAGATTTTAACTTCTCTACAATAACCTTATTGTACATAAATCCTAAATAAATGAATAATATTAACAACCTTATTAAACAACCTAAATATGCAACCAATGTCAATTTATTTTATCTGTAAGATGTTTTTCTACTATTCAATATAATTATAATAATAATAATAATAATAACCATTTGCACTGATTTATAGACTGTGCAAGTAAAATAATTTTCAATTGCTGACTTCAATTAATTTGTAAAAAAAATGTTGAAAACAAAACTAAAACTAAAAAAAAGAAACTATAAGCATCTTAATTAGACATTTGAAAGGAGAAGAAAAACTCAGACAACAATTTTATGCTATAAAAATGAAATACCTTGTACTAGGCTCTGCCTTCACCTCTGTTTTAGGCTTTGTGTCCTTCAGGAATGCTCTCTCTCCTACTGTGCATTTGTAAGCATCTCTGAAAAACCAAGACAATTTTATATATATATATATCATCTCCCCTCTCTGAGGAAAGGCGAGAAGTCTCCCCGAAAATTGAATACTCATAGTAATTGTNTATATATATTTATATATATAAACACACTTCCATTCCATGATAGCTTAAAAATTAAAACTTAAAATTAGCTTACAAAAATAAAATGTCATGCATTATTCTGGTTAATTTTCGGCCTCCTAGCCGAAAACTTTGATGATTTATGCATGGGAATTAATGAACTTCTGTAAATATTTCCCTGAATAAGCTTTTTTCATAAAAAATGTAAAGGAACATAAATGTTAGAAAATTAGATTTTATGTCTTTTATATTCTAATAATAATGTTATAGGCTACGGAACAATAATAATTTAAGAACCAAGATAAATATAAGATAACTTATTATAACAAATAATTACCTCTACTAATTATAACTAACAAATGAACCTGCTGCCCTTAACAACTAATACATAAATAAATAGAAATAGAAAATATAAATTACTTAGAGCAAATAAATTAATTAATATGTACAAATAAATTAAATATGCTTATTTGCAAAAAAGTCTCAAAAGAAGTTAGTAATTACTGTCACTTGTCACTTAACTGTTAGCAATACTGCAGAGGCTACAACCAGCCCAAGGCAGGCGAGCTGCTTTTAACTAATAACTTTGTGGAAAAAGTGGCCTGTCCAGGCCCAGAAGATTCTAATCAGGATTTCCAAGGAGCACTACTTCTCTACTCAGACGAAAGGAAGTAGGTGTCATCCTTCAATTGATCCCTTCCCGTGCAGGTCTGGCCCTCCTACTTCCCTAATCTTTAACAATACTTTCATAACTTAAATAAGATCAAAGATAAATTATCTTATTAATGATAGATAAATGATTTTTTGATGAAATTTGAAATGAGATTAATAAATTTTGGCCTAAACCCTCCCCCCTGGAAATTCTCTGAACTTTCTACTCCTATATATTGAGTATGAATCTAATTTTTGGTGAAGACTCATTTCCATAGATCACTAATGGTTTAAAATAAAAAATCATTAACTTACAGTAAAGGATTTTGATTTACGTTCTTTTTCAAGAGTTCAAAAAACATATTTTTGTCGATCAAGAGTTTTTATTTCTACTGGTATGTCATTCCATTCATTGATATTGTACCCAAGATTTTTTAACTTTTGAACTCTCAATTAATTACTCTCTACCCTTAATACACACAACATTATGTGCTTTAGTATTCACAATTTTAAAAGAAACTACGCTCGGTATTTCTAATTTTTTTTTACAAATCATTGGATGAGTACATTATTAGCTCAAATCGATAGAGAGAGAGTAATATTTAGAACGAGATCAAAATCTAAAAATTGTAATATTTTCATTTTTATAGGTGTTATGAAAAAATATCTAGAACATAATTAGTAGAGAATTTGTTGGAGTTACAACAAAATGTATAGAAAATTCATCACACCTATCTATCATGAAGGCGAGAGAATGTGTTGCCACCTGATACATAGTGGTGGTGAATTTTCTACACATTTTGTTATATAAATATTATTTTGTGGTATTTAATCCCACGTAAATTTTAACAATTTTTAGTACAAGGGAACAGAAAAAAATTTTGTTATTGTTTTTCCTCAGAATTTTATATCACATTACTTTTAGCTACATCAATTTTATGTAATAATAATGTAAATCATATAATTTTTTTGTTTTTCTTATGACATTTTATTCAACTGCCCTAAAGGCGGTTTATAATGTAAGCCGAAATGTCAGAAGATAATACAAATACATTTTTTTTTAAATTGTATTCTTTTGGATCAACCTTGACCAAACCCCAACAAATTCTCTACTAATAATCTCTACGGTCAAAAACTCTCCATTTGAACTTATATCTAGAACATACTTTGTTAAAAACATAATTTTTTAACATTCATATTCTACAGCATTTTTTTTTTAATGCACATAAAATAAAATAGAATTTATTTTTCAAAGTTGGGTCCTCTTATTTTAAAATTCAAAAAACCAAATTTGGTGTTTAGGCTATCTTCCTCAGTTTATTAATCTATAAGATATCAGGCAAAGAACAATTAAGTCACTTAAGGCAAACATTACAGAACTTACAAGAAAGCACTGGAACCAGCTAGTTCATCTGGAACCTTGAAGGGAGTTCTTTTAGGCTTCTCTTCAACATGGAGACACTTGGTCCATTCAGTAAGGTTCCCCTGGCACTGGTAACCAACTCCGGATACAAATACAAATTTTCCATTTTTACAAACAGAGCAAGGTAGAAGTGCACCAAAGGACATCACATCTTGCAATCTATCAAGTTTCTGAAAAAATAAATTTAATTGTTTAAATGTATGGAATCAAGGTACAACCAAAAAATAAAATAAATAAATAATAAAAAATCATCAGTACACTAAACAATAATTGCAAAAGATTCATTACAAAAATCATACTATTCATTATTAGATGATTTTAGTTGGGGTTCGGTCAAGGTAGATCCAAAGAATACAAATTTTAAAAAAGTGTATTTTTTTAAAAACATTATCAGCCGTTTCGGCTTACATTGTAAGCCATCTTCAGGGCTGTAGAAATACAATATCATGAGAATACAATAATAATTTACAATATTAAAATATAGAATTACCATAATGTAATGTGATATCAAAAGTGTGAATATAGAAAGCTATGCAAGAGAATTTAAAAACATGCAGACAACAACCTATTAAAAAAATAATTTAATAAATTAAAACAATAATTGACCACACCTGCCTATCATGAAGACAAGAGAGGACGTCCTGTCCCTAAGCTCACATTTCTATGACTGGGAAGTATAATTTTACAGTCAGACACCGTGAGGCGGGGGGAAGATAAGAGGCGGAAGGTATAAAGGGAGAGCGGCCTGTTTCAAAAGGGGGCAATAAAAAAGACAAAGGAAAAAAGGAAGGGTATTATTGGGAATAAGTAACTTTGTAACAGGGAAAAATGTTTGACAGGTTTATTGAGAAGAAGGGTTAATGGTTTTTAGAATGTTGAAAATGTTTGAATAAGTTGAAGAAATTTGTTCTATGTCTGTTCTGTCATTAACTGGATAGTGTTGAAAGTTAATGTGAACGGTTTTAAATAAAAGGTGTTTGTGATCATAGGGTTCAGCGGAAAGAATAGTTATGCTCTCGAAGTCAAATGTGTGTTCATGAAAAACATGTTTAGTGAGGGCATTTTTTTTAGTTTATTCTTTATGTCATTTTTATGGTTATTGATTCTACGGGAAATAGGGTTTTTGTTTGTCCAATGTAAGAACCATGGCAATTAGGTGTGGAACAGGGAATTTTGTAGATGACATTCTGTTAGGAAGGGAGATGGGGTCTGGTCTTTGAGGATGGTGTAAATAGATTTTAGTTTGTTGGTGGTGGAAAAAGAAAGCTTAAGGTTAGGGAAAGTTTTTCTGAGAGATTTCTTAATTAATATTTTGAGAAAGTTTTTAATATAAGGAAGAGAACAGAAATTGAGGTCATTATTTTGGGAAGAGGGATAGTTGGAGAAGTGGAAATAAAAAATTATTTTACAAGTTTTTTAATGGTGTGAGTAGGAAAACCATTGAAAAGGAGGATGTCAGTAACACGTTTAATATTTTTGGTGTGGAATATCTTGTCAGGAAGTGTGAGTGATCTGTAGATGAGGTTTTTGGCCACATTAATTTTTTGATGATGAGGGTGAGATGAGTTGAAGTGGAGGAGACGACCTGAATACGTATGCTTGGTATACCAGTCAGTGGAGATAGAGCCATTGGTGTTACGGATAATAAGGGTGTCAAGGAAGGGGAGTTCAGATTAGACGAGGGTGGTATGAGTTAAATGCAGTAAGGATCTGGGGGATTTTTTCTGGATTGAGAATGAGGAAGAGGTAGTCAACATATTTTTTAAGGAAGAAAATGTCGTTATCACAATTCAAAGATATATTTGAGAACACAAAAATTCAATTCAGTAATTAATGGGTGGCACATTTCAAGGATACATTCCCCACATCAATCAAATTCTTGAAGAAAAATTGACACATAACAGCACTACATTCCCAGCAAAAAAAAAGTATTTTTTTATTAAATAAATACATACCCTATCAGAACCAACTGGATCGTCTTGATTATTGTGGACTAGAAGGGTAGCAAGCTGATTTCTGGTCAAGTTTTTCAGTTGATCACGGTTTTTAAACATTAACTTGTTTTGTTTCTTCATTAATTCCTCAAGTTTTTTATCTATTTCTTTCTCAGATTTTTCTTCTTTCTTTATTTTTTTTTCAGCAGGGGCACCATCAACTTTATCATTCTCTTCTTCTTTTATTTTCACTCTAATGAAAGAAAAAAAAATAGATATATTGAGTATTTCACCCAAGAATGAAGAAATAACACTAATAATCCCTGCAAAGAGGGTTGAAATCAAAATTATGAGCTGGTAAGGCCTAAGAAGTTAGGACCAAAAATTAAGACTATATAGTTGGAAAGCCCCTAAAGGAAAGAAACAGAAAATAGGTGAAAACCCATATTAGTAGAATTAATAACCTGTAAGCAATGAAAGGTAAATTTTTACACCTTACTTTCTATTGCATTTTTCAAGTGTCTAAAGTCAAGGTATCTGCCTCAGTTTACAAATTAAAGTAAGAAAATAAATATTATATTTTAATAATACTTCATTCAAAACAGGGTGCTTCTCTAACATGCTAATCCTAGGAAAATTTTCTCATAGGGTCAAGTAACAATTGCTTACAATCTTTGTGTGCTTCTTATAACATGTTTTTGACTAACAAGCTACTGTTTTGATAGGCAATTTTACAATAAGTCTTCTAGAATAGTCTAAAACTATCTTAAAATTGCCATTAGACGATGAACAAACTATGAAAATGTGACATTAGGTGGGAAAAAAATTGTTTACACAACAGTGGGAGCGAGTTAGTGAGCCCATGAAACTAAGTAGACTTTTATTAGATGATTATAGTTAGGGTTTGGTCAAGGTAGATCCAAAAGAAATAAAAATTTTAAACAATGTGTATTTTTTTAAAAGATTATTTACCAACGTTATGGCTTACATTGTATAGTAGCCATCTTCAGGGCTATAGAAATACAATGTCATGAGAATACAATAATAATTTACAATATTATAATATAGAATTGCCCTAATGTAACGTGATAATGTATTGATGGCCGCATTAATTTATGATGATGAGAGTGAGATGAGTTGAAGTGGAGGAGACGACCTGAGTATGTGTGCTTGGGGTACCAGTCAGTGGAAATAGAGCCATTGGTGTTACGGATAAGGGTGTCAAGGAAGGGGAATGGATAATCAGATTCCATTTCAATGGTTAATTTTAGACGAGGGTGGTATGAGTTAAATGCAGTAAGGATCTGGTGGATTTTTTCTGGATTGAGAATGATGAAGAGGGCATCAACATATTTTTTAAGGAAGAAAATGTTGTTGTAAAAGGGTGGAAGGATGGAGTCAAGAAGATCGTTAAGGGTGATGTTTGAAATGTCGGGAGCAAGGTTATTTCCCATAGCCAGACCGTTAATCTGGTTGTAGTATTTACCTTGGTAAAGGAGATAGCCGGGCTTACAGCAAAGGGAAAGGGACTCAAGATATGTCGACCGGGATAGTGTAGTATGGTCTCGGATTGTATTCCAATGTTTATCAATAATTTGAAAGGCTTTGCCTATAGGTATATTAGTGAAGAGGGACTCTGGGTATATATTGTCCGTAGGGTCAAAAAACTCTCCATTTGAGAAGACTTTTATTTCTGCTCATGGTTTGACTTGAACCCGCAGTGCTAGTTTGGAAGACCTAAAAGAATGCACTTCGCTAATCAGGTGTTCCTGAACTCTCCTTTTTAAGGAATAAATTTAGGGACTGATGAGATAGATTAAATACCTCTGAAACTACAAAATTAGTAATTTTTAGTATTTTATAATAAATATTTATATTATTCATGACATTCTG
>KZ806888.1:924288-942398 GCA_000696205.2 Oncopeltus fasciatus
ATATATACAAGAATTCAGTAAATAAACATTTTAATGTCTTGAAAAAAATCTAATAAAGTTTCAGACCTTTGCAATTTTAATTTCACAGCCTCGGCACATGGCCCGCGAGGACTTGGCATACTCAATAGTGAAATCTCCAAAACCTCCTGCACCATTCTTCTTGCTGCGTTTAGTTGCCTTCTTCCCCTTTTCTTTTACTTCACCACCACCCCCTTTCTTAGCAACCTCCTCTGTAAAATTAAAACATACCACTAAATTCATTTTTTTAGACAGATAAAATGCATTGAAAATATGCTTGTGAATTTGAAGGGAAATGAGGCTTAGAGGAACAGATAAATAAATTTTTATGAAGAAAGAAATTTTTAGCAAAGAATTAAATTAATATAATTTAATCAACAATAGTCACAGAGTAATTATTCTATTGTTTGCTTAATTTAATTACAATTTTATCTTTGTTAATCTAGGAAAAAAAAGTTTTAGAATGACTGTTGGAAAAAAAATTAAAGCTAATAAATTGATATGGTAATATTGCATCCGAGAATTTTCCCCCGATCTAATAATCAATTAGACTAACCACTCAATATATAAATTCTGAAAAAATTATTTATACAATTAACATCAGCATAGAACTAATGTTTAATTTTACTTCATTTTAAAAGGTAACAAAAACAAAACTTGAACCTAAACTAACAACAACAATAATTCTAAAACGAAATTACATCAAAGTACACAAATATATGTTATTAAAGCTTATATTGTTTACTCTCAAGACTGCAGTCAAAAATTAAAGGGCTATATTTTCTCTGGATAAATGACCTTAGCTTAAGGCAAACCATTAAGCAATTGATAATTCTGATGTCTTAACATATAATTCTTATAGAGCTCCTAAATAAATATATTTGCTAACCATTTTGATTTTATGAAGAGAGGATTGTTGGGAATTCGCTCATGTTAGTTGAAGAATTAAAAACTAATTTGTAACCAAACAGGTAAAATAATTAGGTTACAAATTAGTTTTTAATTCTTCAACTACCATGACTGAATTCCCTACAATCCTCTTTTTATAAAACTTGATGGTCAACAATTAATTCCATATTCATTTTTCCATCTCTTCTAAAATAAAATTTTTTAGCTCTCCCTTTATGAAAATACATTATTTAAGTTTCGGAGGAATTGAATTCTAACCCTTTTACTTTACAATAGTCAGATATTGTGTCTAGCTTCATTATGACATAAATCACTCTCACTTTCTCAGAATCACAAAAAATGACCCCATCATCTGTATGCATAAGGAATAAAATAAATTAGCTGGTCATAATAAGTGATCCCATAGCACCACATATATTTTTGAAAAGTATTTGAACATCAAGAACATAATTAGATAAGCTAGGACTAAGTTTCTCTCCATAAGATAAACTGCAGGTTACAGTAATCTCTCCTTAAGATTTATAATAATCTTCCTTTAAGTTGTTGCTTTATTGTGAAGGGTATCATGTATTATGATTCATTATGTACCATGATCACCTTTAGACTAACTCTAATCTTACTTAAAGTGTTTCACAAAATGCCATGTTTAACTAAATTAAATCCCTGCTTAAAATCTATAAAAATTGGAAAAAAAAATTAATTCGGATACTAATAAATCACTAAAAACTTAATATCAATGCAGCCTCTGTTTTTCCTGAAGCCAAATAAAGTTTCTGGGAAAACTAATTTTCTCTCACCTAATAACTGTACAATAGTATTGATCAGCACAATTCCTCTTTCTGGTTTCAGAGAGAGATGCATTCTACAGGTACCAGTCAACCCTATTCTCAGGAGGGTTTCAGTATCTAAGATTTTGTTAGATTTAGTAAATGAAACTGTCTGTTAGAAGGCAAGACCTTATAAAATTCCTAAGTCACTCTGTCTTTCCAAGGAAGGCCTAAGATACCAGTAATACTTTTTAAAAAAATGTGAATAAAAAAGAGGGTGAAAACACCCATGCAAGTAATAACGAGGTAGATATAGTGAACTGAAGTATTTCCCCCTCTCAGTTAATTTTATAGGATTACTAAAACTTTTACCAAGTCTTTATCAGTTTAGAGCTTAACAGAATGGTTTTTAATTTTAAAAATTAAATTTTTTTCCATATATATCACCACAAGCATTTGGTGACTTTAATAAGTATCCTTAACAACAAAATAATAATTAAAACAATTTTTTTTTCAAAGCAATACTTTGAATAATTTCAAAGGATTTTAGTTTTAAAAGATTGTTACTTTTAAGTAAAGAGGAGATAAAAGCTAGAGACTTTCAATGAAGAAAATAAATAATGCCCAGAGAGAAGATTGCAATTATTAAAATGTAATACTTCCAATATTCCAGGCATATTTTGAAACTGATTTATAATGAGCTAATTCCCTTAGTCTGTTTTTATTGCATAGCTGAAGTGATCTGGAGGTAATAAATATTTTATGCAATTTAAACTTTAGAAGACATTAGTATCTATTAATTTTAATAAAAATCTTATGTAGGGCTACTTATAACCAAGATATTACAATTTTCAACTTTTATCTCCCACCTAACTCTCTTCTCCTCAACCAATTTCAACACTTAATAAATTAATCAGACTATGTGAGGAAAAAATATTATTATATATTCTCAATATATCATAATATTCTCAAAAATTCATAAAAATAATTAAACATGAATTTAAAAAATTAAATTTTACATTTATGATGTCCAGTTTAGTTTATTTGTTAGTTAGTTTTTTATAATAATAATATAATACCAAAATATTAAGATAGATTGATTTAAGTCTCTCTACCAACCTAGAAGGATCCAAAATAATTAGTTAATTAAACATCTTACAGAAGCTTAAATACCTAATTTTGTTGTCTTATTTTGAAAAGGAGGCGTTCAAGGTATAAAGATTCTCATAACTGTAAAATTAAATTTATTTCTTCCAAGTTCTTGTGATTTTATTCCTCGTCTTTTCTTGAAGAATTTCTCTACCCAAACTTAAATGTTTGTTCTGTTTGCGACAGATGTGCTTAGCTCTGATGATGGGATCATGGATCCTGAAAGCTCTAAGCTATAATTAATAAAAAGTATATTGTGTAGAGAAACAGATTTTGCTCCAGTACCTGTTTAAGAAAACCTCTTCCCAAACAATTAAAATGCTGATAAAAAGCCTCTAAAGATAGATTTATTATATAACATTTATACAGTCATTAATAATGTAATTATATTCAAATTAGTTTATTCCAAATAAGCAGTGATTTCATTTATTTTATATTATATAGATACAATTAATGAGTTCATAACTTTAAAAAATAATCATTTATTAAATGTATTCTTTATTTAAAAAAAAAAACAACTAGATAAGTATAATGGAAACTTGAGTAAAGAAAGAACAATTAATTTTATTTAATCATCATTTATTATTGTTACTAATTGTCTTAGCCTTGACAATTTCATACAGCTAAAATTATGGTATGATACAGTAAAAGATTAATTTAATTTGGTAATTATTTAACATATATTTCCCATAACACAATTAACATTTTTCTTACAATGTTAAAATATATATGTTGCAAGATGATAATATATCTGCTGTAATAAAACATTTACACACACCCATTTGGAACAGACAATATTTTTATTATCTCTTGAGTAGACAGATGAAAAAAAAGTGGTTGTTTTTTGTTAGTTTTTTCTGTCATACCTTACATGAATAGTTTGATTTCCAGAAATGAAATCTACTTAAATATATCAAGGAAGACTACTGTAGATTTATATTTATAAACAGCTTTAATAATATCTAATGACTGATATAATAATATGCTAGTCCATCATAAAAAAATCTATTAAATAAATAAATACTTTATAGCATAAATACTTAAAGAATATCATTTATAAAATAATATAAATGATATTCTTTAAGTATTTATGATAACACAAACTATTAAGTATGATAATACAAACCTAATTTTTCAGTGATTTTCTTTTGATCATCCCACCGGAGTGAGTCAAAATGGGCAATGTCATGGATTGCTTTAGGTCTTTGTTTTCCAAAAAAGCACATAAAATGATACCAGTTAGGGACTTTAGCATCATGCACAGGAGACTGGAAAAATTTAAAAATAGATTAGTAAACTTCTCTTAGACATCCAATTGTCAGGCAATACTTCTTCACACTTGTGAGAAATTTTCTGAGGTGGATGATGTGGCAGTGGAGGGGTGGTGGGTAAGAGGCGGTAAGTACAAAGGGAGAGCGGCCTGCTTCAAAAGGGGCAATACAAAGAAAAAAAGTAGGACATTATTACTGATAAGAAACTTTAAGGAACTAGGAGAAATGTTTGACAGGTTTATTTTGAACAAGTGTTTTTATTCCTATAAAAGTATGAAAGCATTTCTTTAGTGAATAATAATAATCATAAAACACAACAAATAATCAATTTACGAGACTTCAATTAAAGACATCTTGAAATTGTACCCTTCTAGTAAAAATAGAGAAAACAAAATTGGGGTAAGCGTTCAGTAAATTAATGTATTAAGTATTAATAATCTTATGTTTATAGATTAGCTTAGAGTTTGAAGTAGTAGCCATGGTGCAGTGAACCTAATGCCCAGAGTAGAAGCTTAAAATATGACATTGATCAAACAAAAAGTAATTGTGGAGACTGCCAATGGTTCTCAACATTTTATCCTGAAATCTAATGAGTTCAATGAAGCATGCACTTTTACACACATGTGAGCATGACTATGATTGATTAGGGGAACTACCTAAGGCCCAATTATGCTTTAAAAGGAAATATATTGTCTACAACAAAAAAAAATATTTAATTCAAATATTTGGCTGATGATAAGCAGACCAGTAGATCTTCTTTTGGGTTATTCTTCACTCAAAATTCTACAATGCATTAGATGAAGTCTGAGGGAATTTCAACTTTATTTTATTTTTAGTTATTTTTTAAAAGCAAGTAGTATTCTTTTAAATCAGTTTATGAACTTGGCAATTACATGAAAATGTCCTCAGTTTAATCGGGCTTAATTAATATTAAGTATAATTCAGCTTAAAGGTAGTGAAAACTCAAAATACCATTAATCACAAGAGAACAAACAATGCTTGTCATCTTAAGTATTTTTTTTTACATAAAAATAAAGAATTCCTGGAAAAATATTTTTAGAGCTGCATAAATCAAATTAAATATCAGACCTTATATTACAACGATTATGTACATTGCACCAAAGAAGACAACTTACCTGAACCATTACACCTAATCGTAAGGATTCCTTTTCAATGGAAGCCTTACAAGCTTTACAATTCGATCTATTGCTTTTAGCATATTCTGCACGGTATGGTTTATCCAGAGCTTGATCCTCTTCCATTATGTATAATAAACCAAAAAGAAACTACTGAGAAATCTGTGAAAGGCCACAAATCACTAAGTTCAGTTTTAGCGCTGAAATTGCCGAATGTAAGGTTCAGCTCTGATTACAAGTAGATAGAAGAATAAAGGCGCCAGAACCTTTCTGATTTCACGAATGTTAAAACAACCTTTAGAGTTATATTGATTAATAAAATAAATCAAATTTGCACGGAAACTGCTTGTTATTCACTTCTGAAATGAATTCTCAAAAAGCGCTTCGATCCAAATTTTAATTGTTTCACTCCCTCTTCGCGCTTTTTACCAATTAAACAAGCCTTATTCTAGCCCTTACAGAAAGTGATATCCATTTCGTGACGTCAGATGATGAACCATAGTCTAAACTATTATATGATTTTAGTTGGGGTTCGGTCAAGGTAGATCCAAAAAAATACGAATTTAACTAAAGTGTATTTTTTAAAAAGATTATCTGCCAACGTTTCGGCTTGTGAACGGTTTCAGATAAAAGGCGTTATTCATAGGGTTCAGAGGAAAGAATGGTTATGCTCTCGAAGTCAAATGTGTGTTTTTCATAAAAAAAACATGTTCAGTGAGGGCAGTTTTTATTAGATTATTCTTTAATTCATTTTAATTTTTATCTTTTTTCATATTTTATTCAATTATTTCTTTAATAAAATGTTGTCTGCATGATTTTAAATTCTCTTACATACCTTTCTACATTCATAGTTTTAATATCAAATTACATTATGTTAATTCTATATTATAATATTGTCAATTATCGATTATTATTATCTCATGACATTGTATTTCTGCAGCCCTGAAGATGGCTTACAATGTAAGCCGAATCGTAGGCAGATAATAATAATAAAAATACACATTTGTTAATTTTTATTTTTATTTATTTATTTTTTTTTTTTTTTTTGGATCTACCTTGACCGAAACCATACTAATATCATCTAATAATAATATCTACGGTCAAAAAAACTCTCCATTTGAACATAGCCTACACTTTTTTTTCTTTTTTTTTTTTTTCTATTTGATCCCCAGTAATCTGACCTTCCCGCCCACAAAATTATAATTATTTTAAAGGGGAACTGGGAGCCTCCTTTTCCTTAAAGAAAAATCCTTATAATATTTTTTTTTTAATAAACGAGTTTTAACTAATCCATTTGAAACAATCAATCAAGAGTAGGTTCTTAGCACTAGGTACACTAGTTTTCTCCACAGCTGCATATGCACTTCCCAAAATCTCTTTGAAGATGCTCATAAATTATTAAATATGCTAGAATGGCAAAATTTGTATGACGCGACTTGTACGGGATTGGGTGTCAAAATGGGTCTTTTTGAACGAAATGTTTGACCGGGAGTGACTGACACACACGTATATAACTCAGCAAAATTTTCATTTTTTAATTTTTCAAAATTTTATTCTATTCCCTTTCATTAATTGTTTAAAATTTACGTGGGATAATAAATCACAACCAAATTAATATTTATAAAGAAAAATTGAAAAAGTAAATAACGAGAGTCAATAAATAGCTAGTCAAGGTCAGCTCCTTCGAGCATAAGACGATGTATTCCTCTTTCTCGTGGGTTAGGCTCTCGCTAGTGTGTTGGGAATTGAATAAGTTATCTAGCTCGTCCCGGTGGTGTAATGGAAACAGTCCGGCCAGGCAAGTAGGAGATCCAGGTTCGAGACCTGGTTGAGACTAATGGATTTTTTTTATTCTATTCCCTCCCATTAATTGTATACAACTGAACGTATTTGCCCAGTCTGAGTGTGTATTTAAATCCGTTAAATTAAGTCAACCCAAATTTTGAAATATATATAGTATTTATAAAACTCACATACGCCTTCTATAAAAGAGAAGCATACCTATACCCAGATTGGATAAATATTTTCAAATTTATAAATATGAATCTATTTTGTTTTGTAAAGAATCGCTGTAAATGTAAATGGCGAATCATTGAGTTATTCTATAGTATTTTCAATAATTGATTTTAACATTACTATATATATTTCAATTAAAGACATCTTGAAATTGTACCCTTCTAGTAAAAATAGAGAAAACAAAATTGGGGTAAGCGTTCAGTAAATTAATGTATTAAGTATTAATAATCTTANTATATATATATATGGTATATACCGGAGAAGTTAGTTAGGGTTTCGGCCAGGATCAGAAAATTATAATACTCTAAATTGCTGAGTTAATATTTGGAGAGATCGCCGAGGGAGGTTTAATTCTGCACTATGAGATGTCACATCTTATGGTCTATGTCCGTTCTGTCGTTAACTGGATAGTGTTGTAAGTTGATGTGAACGGTTTCAGATAAAAGACGTTTGTATTGATAGGGTTCAGTGGAACGAATGGTTATGCTCTCGAAGTCAAATGTGTGTTCTTCATGAAAAACATGTTAAGTGAGGGCAGTTTTTATTAGTTTATTCTTTATGTCATTTTTATGGTTATTGATTCTGCGGGAAATAGGGTTTTTTGTATGTCCAATGTAAGAAGCATGGCAAATAACAGGGAATTTTATAGACGACATTAGTTTTGTTAGGAAGGGGAATGGGGTCTTTGAGGATGGTGTAAATAGATTTTAATTTATTGTTGGTGGAAAAAGAAAGCTTAAGGTTAGGAAAAGTTTTTCTGAGAGATTTCTTAATATTTTCAGAAAGTTTCGGAATATAAGAAAGAGAACGGAAAACGAGGTCGTTATTTTGGGGGAGGGGGATAGTTGGAGAAGTGGAAATAAAAAATTCCTTAACAAGTTTTTTAATGGTGTGAGTAGGAAAACCATTGTACAGGAGGATGTCAGTAGCACGTTTAATATTTTTTCTGTGGAAAATCTTGTCAGAGAGTGTAAGTGATCTGTGGATGAGGTTTTCGGCCACATTAATTTTTTGATGATGAGGGTGAGATGAGTTAAAATAGAGGAGACGACCTGAGTATGTGTGCTTGATATACCAGTCAGTGGAGATAGAGCCGTTGGTGTTCCGGATAATAAGGGTGTCGAGGAAGGGAAGTTGATAATCAGATTCAATTTCAATAGTAAATTTCAGACGAGGGTTGTATGAATTAAATGCAGTAAGGATCTGGGAAATTTTTTAGGGATGAGAAAGAGGTTGAGGATGAGAAAGAGGTCGTCAACATATTTTTTAAGGAAGAAAATGTCGTTGTGTAAGAGGGGAAGGATAGAGTCGAGGAGGTCGTTAAGGGTGATGTTAGAAATGTCGGGAGCAAGGTTATTTCCCATAGCCAGACCGTTAATCTGGTTGTAGTATTTACCTTAGTATAGGAGATACCCGGAAGTACAACAAAGGGAAAGGGACTCAAGATAAGCCGACCGGGATAGTGTAGTATGGTCACGGATAGTATTCCAATGTCTATCGATAATTTGAAGGGCTTTGTCTATAGGTATATTAGTGAAGAGGGATTCGGCGTCAAAGGAGCAAAGCATGTATCCTTTAGGTATAATTAAAGATTCCAGCTGTGTTTTCAGATCTAATGAGTTTTTTTATGTCATAATGATTTTGTCGGCTAAGAATTTGTAAGGATGGAAGCAGAAATTTGCTGAGCTTTGATGCCAGAAAATAGGGCAAAGGGGATTATCTGGTTTGTGGATTTTGGGAAGGCCGTAACACCTAGGTGCTAGAGAATTATAAGAAATTAGGTTATAGTATTGTCTATATGTGTTGCGTCACGTAGTTTTCTAATCTGGTTATTGAATTTTTTAATGAGTGTTGGTATAGGGTCTTTGTTGTTGTGAGTGGGTGTGTATGTGGTTTTGTCTGAAAGTAAATTGAGCATTAATTATGCTATTATACTTATGTTATTATACTCATTTCTGTCCATAATAACCGTTTTATTTTCTTTATTGGCTTTGGTACTTATGATATTGTTGTTAAGGTTTTTTAGAAATTTCCGGGTCGCTTTGAGATCTGAGGAGAATTCAGAGGGGAGGAGGGAGTCTTCTGGTTTGAAGGAGTGTAGGTGATTGGTGATAATGTTACTAACTCAAAAACGTGATAATTCCCTCTCGTCTTCACTATCAGAATGACGGGAGTCTCTATAAATGGATTCTAAATCAACTATTAATTTAGGAATATTTGATTTAGAATCTTGTGGAGGGACTGAGAAATTAGGACCTAGAGATAATATTTTCTGAACAGGAGGGGGGATATCTACGGAGGAGATGTTATGGACCCAATTGGGGTCACAAGTTGGATATATAGTGACTTTGTCATTGAGAATTTTGGCATTTTCGAATTTTCTTAACAAATGAGTCTTTTTTTTGGTATTTGTTTGTTGTAAAATGCCAGTAAGGATTTGAATTATTATCGTAACATCTTCAACGTTGATATCCTTACAAGGAGTGGACTTGAAATTATTGATTGTAATATTAAGGTTTTTGATTTTGGCTATTTTTCCAGAGATGTGGAGGTTGAGGATAAATTTTTAAATTTATATTTAATATTAAACATTTCATTATGTTTTTGGAAAGGTGTGGTGATATTTTTACAAGAGTTGGTAATGAAGTTGGGGAAAACTTTTTGTGCCCTACATTTTAACAAAAATATTAGTTGTTGCTTGTTGGAGGCTAATGTCTTATACAATACTATTATTCTGTTAAGGGGTTTAATAAGTGAGGCACCCCCCACCTTTCTACCTTTTGCATTGTGTAAAAGTAAAATTTATATATTTTAGTCATGGAAATGTGAACTTAGGGACAGGACGTCCTCTCTCGTCTTCATGATAGGTAGGTGTGGCAAATTACTGTTTTAATGTTATTCAATTATTTTTCAATAAGTTGTTGTTTGCATGTTTTTTCAAATGGGTTTTTTTTCAAATTGTTTTTCAAAATATTTTTAAATTCTCTTACATAGCTTTCTATATTCATACTCTTGATATCACATTATATTATTGCAATTCTCTATTATATTATTGTCAATTATTATTGTATTCTCATGACATTGTATTTCTACAGCCCTGAAGATAGCTTACAATGTAAGCCGAAACGGTGGCAGATAATCCTTTATTAAAAAATACATTTTTTAAATTTGTGTTTTATTGATCTACCTTGACCGAACCCCAACTAAAATCACCTAAGAATAATATCTACAGTAAAAAAAACTCTCCTTTTGAATGATTGTCAATCTTTACGTATGTTCATGAAGCTTCCTCTGGGGTTCTCCTAACAAAGCCTAATCTTTCTATACAATTCATTTTTGAAATTATGTATGTCATCAAATAATAAGAGACTCTTAGATATAAGAGAGAGATATGCAGCCAGGCATTTACATGCGGAAGAAATTGCAAGTGGTTACACGCCCAAAACAGTCAATTGAAGCTAGACCTAACAGCTCTATTCATAACTAAAGCGTGAATAATATTCTTTTGGGGATTGTAGCCTAGCCTGGAAAAGTTATGAAAGAACAAGTAGTTTCCACTTTCTTTCGTTTCCTTCATATGATGTAATGAGCACTGTAATAATTAGGCCACTCATTAAAGGGGTTACTCATTAATCGTAATTTTTTTTGGTTAGTTTTAGATAATAAAAATTTGAGACACACCTATAAAACTATAATTGTTAACTGATTAAATAAATAAATGATTTCATATTTGAAAGAGTTAATTTGAAACACTCACACAATGATATTGAGAAAACATTGATTCATGGAGGTTACAGAAATGGCTTCGGAAGGTTAGGTCTAGTAGCCTTTGTTATGTTAAGGGTTTTTACTTCTGTTTCTGTTTAGTTTTTATTTATTTATTTATTGTACTACTTCAAAAATACTTTTTTATTCATGGGAAGTTTCTTAGTAATGTAAAGATATAGTTTTTGTGGTGTTTATTTTATTTAATAAGAATTCCATGTAAATCCTTAGTTTACAGCTCTCTGTGTGTTAGTTAATTCTGATAGTCTGTTTTCATGCATTCTATGAATAGCATATTTTAGGTGAAGTGTATTTAGTTGTTTTATTAAAGCAAAATGTTTAAATTTTCAACCAACAAGAATAATCAACTAATTAAACAAGAAGATGGATAAATATATTTTGGTGAGAATGCATTTATTTATTGCTAGTATAAAATGAAAACTTAATTTTATTTAGTAATTAAGGTGTTTTGGTTTGTGAGTGATAAAACTGGCTTCTCTAACAGATCGTGTCCTGGAGGGAGGTGGCTGTCCTGGACAGCCATCAGAACCCCTACCGCCTAAAAGACAAGCTGTTGTTGAGAGATTGCGAAGACGCATTGAAGGCTACAGGAGACATCAAAATAATTGTATTCCTCGTTTTGATCACTCATTTAATGGTGTTGTTGAACAGAATCTGCAAGACACGCTTATGTTGAAGCAGCGCTTTCTTGAAAACAAACCAAAGAGACCTGTTAAAAAGTCAGAGAAAAAACCTGCTGAAAATTCTTTACAAAATAGTTTATCACTTCCAAAATTTCCTAAGTGTAGTGCTCCTGATGAAGCCAATGACAGTTATGCAGATTCGTCTAAAGTCCAGCAGAAACATGAAAACTTGACAAAGTTTTCAGTAGAAATTGTCCAACAGCTGGAGTTCACTGCTACATCTACCAATTCTCAGATCTCGACTAATGTTACTGTTAAAGCTTTGAACACCTCTGTAAAAGGTGATGTTCCGAATTCTCCCCAGTCTCCTAGAAATATCAACATTGTAGAATGTAAGCAAGAACCAGAGAATATAGACTTTGTTGATTTAGAACAGTGTGCTGCCGCATTAGAGAAAGATGCTAATGGTGGTAATTCTTTCCCAGGTCTTTCTGATCTCATAGGTGACGATACCACTGATGCTATAAGTTCAGATGCTTTCAAAGATTTGATCTCTGAAATCTCAGAGTACCCTGCAGAACTAATGATGAAGGAATTTGATTTCAACAGTGGTGATAAAAGTAGGGAAGAGCCAAAACTTGAAAATTTAATTAAACCACAGCCAGTGCCATGTGCCAATGTTCAACAGACTGTAATGAGCCAACAAAGACTTTGTGGAAGTACTATGGAGATGCCCAAACCTGAACTGAGTCCAGCTGCCCAAACATTGAAGAATATGGCTGAACAACATCAACACAAAGCTCAGATGGGCATGGGTTTTACTCGTATTAATCAAAAGCCATATGAATTTCAGTACAGTGGTACTACGGAATTTGTCGGACAGTCTGTTAATCAAACTAATTATAAGGTTTCGTCCCCTTTTTCAAATGATGGAATCAAACAGGAAAGTTTCTCTGCTCAAAATTCTCCTGTTGGATATGCTAACAGTCCTAGTGGCAAAACTCCCTCACCGCAGAGAATGGCACCACAATACAAACAACCTTACCAATATGGTGGTCAGATGAGTCCTCAGTATCGCCCACAACAACCCGTTAAAGTTGATTATTCAAAAAATCAAGTTCCCCACCAACCCATGATAACATTTTCTCAGGCTGGAATGTTACAACCTATTCCTCCATCAGGACCTATGCTTAGGGCTCCTCAACCACAGTATCTTCCAAGATATAATCTCCCAATGCCAAGAGCCAGCTTCAACAAGGCCCCCAGGTTGCCGCAGCAGGAACCAACATGGATGATCCAAAGACCCCAACAAGAATTTCTCCAAGAAGCCCATTTAAACCATTTGCAAATGTCTCGCGTTCAACAGCAAATTCAAATGAATCAAGTTCGTGTCCATCAGAGTGTGTCAGCTTTGAGTAGGTCTTCTTCAATTCCATTTTCATCCTCATATACCACTGCCAATGCAAATTATTCCCAATCAAGTTTTAACATGCAGCAGACATTCAGTCAGCCAAATACTCTTGCACCTGAGTTTAGTCTCGACTTCCTTGAACAGCTTCCTCATGCTGATGTTGGAAACTTTACAGATCAAGAATTGTTCAGCTCATTAGAATCTGGGACCAATTTCAACTTTCAAGACATATTGTAGCCTTGCTAGTTTCAGATATTTATTATTCATAATTATAAGAAAATTTTGTTATCAAAATTAGATGATTGTCTAATTTTGACTGTTTTATTTTTTGTTTTTCTTTTTTTTGTAAAGCTCTATATTTCTATAATTATTATGGTGTAAATAATGTAAAGAATTTATTTTTTTATTTTATAGAGTTTAAAGATTTCTAGAATATAGAGCCTGAAAATTATGATCTACTCATGGGAACTAGTTTAGGTTAAATTAACTACTATTGTTGCTAGTTTTATTAATTTTAAGTAAACATTTTAATGGGCTGTAAAATGATTTTTAGATCTCTTTGGGAAAAGGTTTTGTGTCAATGTCTTTCCACACTTTAGGTTTAAGTATGCCTCAGAAGCTGCTTTTGAGGTCTTCTTATTTTTAATAAATTTATACTAGAGACTTCCCATGTTACCATTTGTCTTATGTTGTTTTTGTTATCATCATCAGACTTATTATCAAGGTTTGAAGAGGTTATGACCGTCATTGAAGCCTGTGCAGAATACTTCAAGAAGATGTGAGTATTAGCTTTTACTACATTTATCCTCAATATATTTTGCCTATTTAGACTAATTATTTGTTGACTCTTCTAATAATAACATATTTTGAGTAGTATAATTTACTAGAATGGCTCTAACAAGTATATTTTTATTTCAACAATTTTATTCTTACATATTTACTGTTATATATAGATCTTTTTCCGGAGGCGCAAATTTCCCTTAAGTTTTCATGAAAATCAATATTATGTTAATTATATAAAATCACAAGCTAGGCTTTTCTCCATCTCTTGAGTCAATACTTCTTTATACCCAGTAAAGCAATAAATTATATTCCACTCTGGTGATTTAAAATTTTAATTATATATATATATATATATATGGTAGAAGTGGTTAAAAGGNTTTTTACAAACTCATTTAATAATCATATATTTCCATTTCTGTTATTTTTAATCATTCTCTAATTTACTGTATATTCCTTTAATGAAACCAAAAAGCAAGCTAGGTCTGTATGACAAATTTTTTCCATGCTAGTCCAAATAATTCAGTCATCAAAGTAAATAAATTTGTCATACCTTCATTGGTTTCTGCAAACCATCCTCCATTGGCGAGAGCTTTCGGACATTGTCCATCTTTTTGGCCAAATATATGTGGTCACTGTCACTGTCTGTATTCAGCCACGAGGATGGATAATGTCCGAAAGCGCTCGCAGCAGAAACCAATGAAGAGGGATAATAGAAGGTATGATAGTTCTATATTCATTGGTAGTGAAAATAACCTTTTAGATTATTTAAATAAATTTGTATTAAAAAAAACATAATCTATTCTATAAATTCAAAGAAAAATATATCCAATAATGATTGAATCAGCTTAATTAATTTTCTTTGTATATTATGAAGTTATTTGTTTCAGAATGAAAATCTATTGGACCAGATGGCTGGAGATAGTAACGACTGAAGGCGAGCTTCCAGGACAAGGGACCACTGGCAATTAGGAATGTCTTAGATCTGCATAGAAAGAAATTAAATTTAAAAAATAAAAAAATAAAGTCTTACTAAAAGGTTCGAGTCCCGGCTGAGGTAGTAAGATTTTTTTTATCTATTCCCTTGCATTTCTTGTAAATTATATACTTGTATTTATTGTAATAGGTAGTGAAGGAATACTAATTTTGAAATATTCTATCTGAAGAAGAGAGGATTATCAGGAATTCAGTCTTGGTAGTTGAAGGATTAAAAACTAATTTGTAACCAAATAAGTTTTTATTTTAGCCAATGTTTCGGTCTGAATTTCAGGTCTTCATCAGGGCTAAATACGAAAAAGAAACATACAAAATTAATATAAGAACCTGTCTATGTGTCATAATCTGACAAAGAATAAATAAATGAAAACATAAAACTGTTTGTAATCGACTATATAAAATTCCTGCAAACTGGATACTGAACATATTGGAAAGAAACAAATTATTTATAATATTCTGAGAGTGACATACCAAATAATGAGATGGGGAGAGAGAGGCTCTCATGAGAGACATGTTTCTATTTTATTTTTGTATGTTTCTTTTTCATAAGCTGCCCTTATGAAGGCCTGAAATTTAGGCCAAAACATTAAAAATAAAATAAAAACTAAAAACGGATAAAATAAAACTATTTGGTTACAAATTAGTTTTTAATTCTTCAACTACCTAGACCGAATTCCTGATAATCCTCTCTTCATAAAACTTGACTGTCAACAAATTTACCTCTATATTCTATCTAAAATTTCCCATAGTAGTAGTTTTATGAATGAAGTAATGATCAAAACATGCAATGATAGCTCAATGTCCAGAACAGATATAAAATAATATGAAGGGCTAAATCAAAATTAGGGGCTAAGTAACTATCTTATCTAAACATGCTGAGTTAGAGGAGAGGGATAGAAAAATAAACTCAGGTTTATAAAAGTACTGGAATTTCAATTAGTTATAGTCATAATTTTCATGGTATTTTTATCCTGTTTAGCTATTTATAAATGGCCTGTTTTGGTGTCCTAATTGTGGGGCTCGCATTTTGGACAAGTTCAGTGAATGGAAATGTTTTACATATTATTTTTTCATTTAAAAAAAATTGTAGATCTACTTGTCTGTTTTAATCATATACTTTTGCTTGTCCTGGAAATTAATATTTCTTTTCTATCAACTTAGCTAGTAAAAATTAATAAAAAATCAATTCTGACATTGCCAATATTTGTTTCCCAATGCTCATTTAGTTCCAATGACCAATGTATTTAACTACATATGCCCACTTTTTGAGGAATACATTGCTCCTAATAGTATGTTAGTAAATGCATGTCTTAACTGTCATTATTGTTACTTTGGCAAGCAAAGTAACAGTCATACAACATTAATAAAATTATCAAACTTTTTCCCTTGAATAAAATGGGCCATGGATCAAAATAACTACTAATCTGATGTTGCGAGGTCTGTACTATATGGGGGATAAGGAAGGAATTCGAACACAAAAGTTCTCTAAATTTTTCTTTGGCTGGACAGGAGTGCAAAGATTAACATAATCTTATTGGAAATAAAATTGAAATATAACTCCATTTCAGTTGATCAAGTTGTCAGGATAACTCTCAGACAACTTTGCTTAAAATCTTTCCAGTTGTTGGTAGTACAGTTCACAATTCATACAGCATCCTTTAGGAACAAATTGTTAATGAATAACCCCTTCTAAATTCCAAAAAATGCAGTTTTTTTTTTTTTTTTTTTTTCCCCCAAATTGCCATCTTTCAGCAACCAGAAAAGTAGTTTCACCACAATCTAGCCATTGCTTATGGGTACTCAGATTTCATTTGTAAACCTACTTTTCTTCCAAGGTATCAATCTTCTAAAAATCTCATATTAGAAAGGTTTTATATAAATTTTTACAAAATTTAAACTTTTTACAAAATTTAAACTTTTTAGCTGATTACTGAGGAGTTCGTGAGGGACCAGTCTACTGCTCTTTTTCACATTCCCCATGTAGAGTAGATAGCGATTAACGGTATCTTTCAACACTCTACACTTCCTGACAAGTTCATGAGTAGTTTTGGATAGATTTGACTTAAAAACTTCTTGCACTTCATCAGTAACATTAATGGTTGCTTGGAGCTCTTATTCCATCCCAATGTCATATCTTAACTACTAAATTTTGAAACCAATGCTGCACTATGTGCTGGTCAAGGACCTTCCCCTTAATTTTAATAATTTCACGAAATGCTTCAGCAGCTGTGAAATTTTTCTTCCATTTAATGTCTTAAAATTATGAGAATTTCGTTAGATACTCTCATGTTTTTCTTTTAAACAAATTTTTTTTAAAGTCAAATAGAATTTAATAAGCTTACAGATTATAATCTTTAAGCTTATTAAATTCCATTATACCATTTGTCTTATGTTGTTTTTGTTATCATCATCAGACTTATTATCAAGGTTTGAAGAGGTTATGACCGTCATTGTAAATAAATGATTTCATATTTGAAAGAGTTAATTTGAAACACTCACACAATGATATTGAGAAAACATTGATTCATGGAGGTTACAGAAATGGCTTCGGAAGGTTAGGTCTAGTAGCCTTTGTTATGTTAAGGGTTTTTACTTCTGTTTCTGTTTAGTTTTTATTTATTNGAAGTTATTTAAAATTATTACTACTTAAATAATAATTTCTACCTCTTATTATGAATCTGAATTTTAAATTTTTAAATAAAAATTTCTATGAGATTAATCATTTAAGTGTTTTAGACAAAGTAAATACATGAATACATTCTATTATACATTATGCTTATGATAGTGTCAGTTATGAAAAATTGATAAGTAAGTTTACAATAAGCCTTTATTTTTAAGTCTTTTACAAAAGTAAAGGAATAATTCAGTTTGTTTTTCAGATTGGAAACTGTACCTGTCATTATTTTTATTTAACCCAGCAATAGGTGCAAGTATCATTTTGGAAACTAGAATCTAATATTATGAATATGAAATCATGTAGACAGATCTCAAGAGCTCTTCATTATTATCTTTGTGACTAATCCCTTCATCAACCTCTGATGTCCCTGCATCTAGCTGGTGCATGTTTTGTCCAGATTGATATAAAATTCACACATTCAATTTCTTATAGCAGATTTTTAATGGGAAAATCAAGTTTTTTAATTAGGTACTATGATGTGTATTTTAAAAATTTTAATTGATCTTTACCATTCCTACATTGTTAGGACCTAACACCAAGCTCAAAATATGACTTATTCAGAATTTTATAT
>KZ806888.1:945371-956338 GCA_000696205.2 Oncopeltus fasciatus
AAACGAGAGAGAGTTGGCTTAAAAAAGCCAACAAAGAACCTTCAATAGAAGCCAAAAGGAACAGGCAGCAGTCATCAGTAGGATTTGGGAGGCAAATATGGATGGATGGATGGACAGGTAACCTTCGTAATTTCAGGTTGTCTGAGATCAGTACAGACCACCCAACAATTAGACTGGAGAGCTAACAGGACACTACTCAGCATAATCCTGTAATGTCTGTAGGATATCATGAGTTGGCTTAGGATTAATCTAAAATTAGACATTGCCAATAACTTGATAACCCAAAGAATGCTGGAGTCAATGAAAACAATCTCAAAGTGAGGTACCTGTTTGAATTTATTTTATTTTATTTTTTTTAATGGTGACTTAGTTGTATCTATCTAATTTTTTAGTCAAATGACCTTTATAAATATATATTTAAAAAGATCAAAATTGTCTATGCTGAACACAAACATTTATATGAATTTTTTGCTTGCAGTCTTTAATTTTTTTAAAAACAAAAGATAAAGGATTTGTTATAACAATGATCAAAAAATAATATAGGAAAAATAAAAATTGTACTCAGAAAATTCCAGAGCATGTTGTTAAGAATAAACATAAACTTATTTTGATAATTTTACCTATTATCACTATGCTTAATAAATTTTTCTTATTTAAAATCAAATAAGCTATAGATTGCTTAAATTTAATTTTCTTTGGTCCTTTATTTAAAAGTAAAATTAGAGAAGATTATAACATATTTTAATAGGATACAATTTTGTAAATAAAATTTAATAGAATTAATTCCCCACATTTTAAAAAGCCAATAAGGCAGCTAAGAATTTTGTAACTTTTTCATTATTTGAAGAATTTTGGAGAATATTACAGAGATCTTTTCCACAAGGTCCTATAGAATGTATAGAAGACACATGAAAAAACATAACAATAAACAAATAAAATAGAAATTATAAAATATTAAATAAAATAACAAAAATATTTATTTGGTATATTCTTCATAAGACAGCGAGGGTGTTAGGGTTGGCAAGATGTGCCTGCTGGAGAATTCGAAGACGAGGCCCGAGTGGTATTCCAAGTTTGTGAAGTCTGTCCTCTGTCAAGTAGGGAAGCTCCAGAAGACCTATTCTTTCTTTCTCAAATAAACTTGCATATTTCTGAAAAAATAAATTTTTCTTTAAAAATAATTTACTCCCTTCTGTGATTACCAGCAAAATAAATACTCTCGATAATAAGTATTTTAAAGCACACAAAATATACTGTAACTTATTAAAAAAATATTTATTGATGTAAAAATATTATTTTTGGGGTAACTAGTTGACCGTCGAGGTTTAGGGGGAGAGGTTAGTCAAGGCAAATGTTGGCGGAAAAAAATTTATTTTTTTTTACAAATCAGTTTTTAATTCTTCAGCTCCCAAGACCAAATCCCTGACTATCCTCTCCTCTTAAAAATATTATATTTTTCTCACAGATAAGTTTTGACTAAATGATTCATGGCCAATTGACTTGTTGAAATCAAAATAACTAGACCATTAATAGCAAATTTTACATAGGTACTTCGTTTAGCTTGGTCATAGTACTGAGATTTAAAAAAATATTTTTTTCTAATTCTAATTCATATTTTTTTTTCTAATAGAGTTGACCTTAGCTTAGAGCTCAATTGTGTACTATTATTAAGAATGCTTCCGTCAAATTTATTCTGATCTTTACCAAATTTTTTACACATTCCTACTAATAGTAAATACAATTACTCCTAATTAAGCAATTATTTGAAATGTATTTCCATTCTGAAAAAACTCAAGCTAAGATGATAATCCTTAAAGTAAAACATATTTAAGATTATCTTGGGGAGGAATGTTAAAGGTAGGTAAAAATATATAATTATATAAAATATATAACATTTAATGCAGTTTTATCATACTAAATTTTACCTCATTTCAACTTTAAGAAGACATTTTATTTATGAGTAAGAATTGATATTGAAATTAGCATAAATCAAAATCGACCTCCATTAAAATACTTGAAGCATGTGATACCTAACAATGCACAATTGTACATTGGATAATATTTAAAAAATAAATTATTAGTATTCTAATTTGGGACAAGCAGATTATGAACAGTCTAGATAAAAATAAAAGGAAAGTAGCATATATAAGATTTAGATTGAGTGAATTTTTCCTAATATTAGCAAGATATTATGTTTTAGTAACCTCATATCCAAGCCCTCGGAGAAAGAGTCTAAGTAGAGGTGGCTCATCACCGAAAAATTTTGTCAGCCGTTTCACCTTATCTGGGGTGGTTGAGTTTCCCTGCGCCACTCGAAGAGAGTTCATGAGAATATGTTGTGGCTGCTGCTGCTGGGAGGATGATTGAATCCTCAGCGCAGCCAACTCTCCTCTCATCACCTCCATTTCCTGTACGAGAAGAAAATATATTTTCTTTGAAAAGTATTAACCAGATACAAAGGAAAAATAAAAAGAAAAAAAAATTGTTTTTTCCTTTCTCCTTCTGGGTTTTTGAATTAGTGTTTGATCATTACTGCTTTCTAATGTTTAACTAATCTCATTGTGTTTATAAATTTATTAATACTTTCTTCAGGTAATGTCTTTCTTGACCTAAATGTATTTAGGCTATGAAGTAAAACTTTCTGAAAAATGTCTTAGCCTTAACCATTTGTACCAAGAAGCTATGAGAGCGTAGAGGAGATAAAACAAAATGTAATAATTAGCAGGACACTATCTCCTGTTTCCTTTGTATAATATTCTGTTGGGTGATAATAAGTCAGATTGTGTATACAGCATGGAATGCAAGCTGAGGAAAGAGCAAGAAGGTTTGAAGAAGGGAAGGAGGTTGATCACATCAGTACGCTATTGATGGTCATAGACACATATAGGTAGTTATCTACTTCAAGAAGGCAATTTGATTTGTTAAGACAAGAATTCTTCTTGAAAGCAAATAACAAACTAAATATGGAACCCTAAAAAATTATTAATATTTTTTGCAGCTGTATACTAGGTTCCTCTGTAATTTTTTCTGCAACAGGATGGTCTCAGATACTTTTAATATTCTCTTAATTGTAAAGCTAGAATGTATTCTCTCTCTGATAAGCATTATCATCGTGTAAATTTCCCTCAGCATAAATAAAAGAGTTCTATACTGGAGCCTCAGAAATAGACCAGAAAACCTCAGCTTTGTCTATGAAAATTGTCCCATTGCCCAGCTGATATGGCAGACAACAAGATAGGAATGTCCAGAAAAATCACAGGATATAAGATTAATGCCTCCAAAACCAAAGAGAGTAAATGTAGAAGTCAGTTATAGAGGATTACTAACCAATGTAGATCTAATTGGCTCACATTAGATAAGGTTGGCACATTCACCTATGTGCTATACATGCCCTAATTATTTATGTATTTACAGTTTCTTGTTCCGGGTTGGACCGTGTCAAGTTGTTGATAGTTGTCGAGCTTTCGCACATCCTGTGATGGCTTCTTCAGGGCTGAATTGAGAATTCTCTATTCTCTATTCAGCCCTGAAGAAGCCATCACAGGATGTGCGAAAGCTCGGCAACTATCAACAACTTGACACGGTCCAACCCAGAAGAAGAAACTGTAAATACATCTGACGACCGTCGAAGCCTACGTGAACATATGCACTAAATATTTATAAATAGTTGTAAATTACAATATCTTCTATTAATATGATTATTTTTGCAATAAATGCCAAAAATTGATCCAAAAAGGTGAAAAGGAATCTAATTCTGAAAAATCTCTACATATGAGATATGATACATGATTATTTTAAGTAAATATTATACAAGAAACTGTAAAATATTATTTAGGGAGCTAAATGACTGTTACAAAACTCATACAAGGATTATTATTATGTATAGAAAGAAAAATTTTATTGGACGAAAAGACTTCTGTCCCTAAACAATTACCCTAATGAAAAACTAAAACATCACTTTCTGAATTTCGAAGGAGTAATTAGGAATTAGAAAATGTTAGATTGAAATTAGATAACAGTGACAAAATCTGCCATCTATTTTTGACAATAGATCATTTTAGTGCAGTAATTACAGCTATGGAGGCAACGAAATGATCTAAAATGGAATTTGTAAAATACTGCTTATTGGAAGGGGAGCTGAAAAATTAAAACAAAGGTGAAACCTCATCAACAAAAGGTGACTTTTCTTTCTAAATTACATGTCACAGCTGTGGAAAAGTGAGTCATAAAATTTCCAAATGTTGGTACTCCAACAAAAACATACATTTAAAAAAAAAAATGAAAAAAGGTCCCTACTTCAAAATCCGATCAGAGAATGAGCAAATGAGGCAAAATATCCACCAAAGGACAAATAAAATAGGTACAGATCCAGAGATATCATTTATAGCCATGAACTGTCATGAAGGTGCAAGTAATCATCTTGTCAAAAATCTTAAAAGACATATGACAGATTTAAAAAAAATTATCTGGTACATTGTGCATGAGAGCAGCAGATTGATGGGAAATAAAATCAACCTAAAAAGGACAATATTGCAACTGGAATAAAAATAGAAGCCATAAAGAATAATTTTATAACAGTTAGTACACTCATTGAAAAAGATCAAAAGTGACATTTGAAAATAACAGTGTGATAAAAGTTGGGTGAGAAAATTGAGAAGTGGTCAGTAACCTTCACAGTTTACACATTTATTTTCAAAGAAAAGCACTTTCGAGGCTCATGCCTCATCCTCAGTGCTCTTAGTTGGTTGAAGCGAACTTTTTTTTAAAATTTATAACACAAAATTGGTTAAAATATACATTCTTATAGGCAATGGAATGATTAAGGTAAATTTTCATAAATGTTTTCATAAATTAGATGTTTTTGCTCATTTGTTGTAATGTTTTCACAATTTGATTCTGTTCACGGCCGATGCTGTGCCAAAATTGCCATTTTTCTTTCACTTAATAGCTGGCTGGTGGAGGTTCTCAATCATAAATGAAATAATTGAGAAGTGGTCAGTAACCTCCACAGTTCACACATGTATTTTCAAAGCAGAGCGCTTTCGAGGCACATGCCTCATCCTCAGTGCCCTAAGTTGGTGAACTCATTAAGGAACCTGAATGAGTTATTAAAACTCCAAAGAATGAAGGTGAGAAATACATACATATAGGTCTATAAAAATACATCTATAGTAGAATACCAACTTTGGGGCCATAAAAAGAATAAAATTATGTACCCTCAAGACGTGTTTAACGAGAATAAGTTGGGAATTCAGAAAAACACTGATTCTCCAATCAAATGATAGGTGTGGAGGAAACCCAAGAAAACCAAGAGAAAGAAGCTCATAGAGAAGAAGATAAAAAAATAAGTGTCATAAGAAGAAAATACAGGAAGAAAATAAAGAAAAGAAGAAGTTATAAAATTAGAAACTGGATGGCAAGAAGCAATGAAGATGAAAATCGTTGCCCTAGAGGACCATAATACATAGACACCAGCTGTGCTACCTCCAGGAGTGAAGGCATTTGTTTCAAAGTGGATATTTGGAACAAAGAATGAGAGTATTAAGAAAGCACGTTTGGTCACCTGAAAATGTTTATGCCCCTGTAACAAGACTTCAAATTATCAGATTATTTTTATCTTTTCCTCTATCGAAAAATTTGGTCGTCAGACAACTAGAAGAATTTTTGGGTACAACCATAACAAAACAAGAAAACAAAATTATAATTAGCCAAAATAATTTTATTCAGAAACTTCTAATGAAATTTAATATGTTGAAATGCAAAGGTGAGGAATAACCTATGGTTAATGACTTTCAGATTAACCCCAAATAAACCAATTAACAAAAATATTCCTTTTATATATGCTATCTGAGCCGATTTTTAAATAAACCAACTTATCAAGTGTGCAAAACAGGAAAACAAATCCTGAGATATCTTAGAAGGCAGACTATGATTAACTTTTGATAATTGATGGTAACTTGTTACTAGATTGGGCAGGAGCCAAACTCAACCGAAAGGGCGTTGATGTGTTATAATCCAGGAACAATCCAATTCTTTAATTAGAGTCAACATACATATATACTTCTTAAATAGTGAGAGTTTTATAAATAAATTGCTTTTGTATAATTATATAATTGAAATTTGTAAAAAAAATAAATAAATAATAATACCTGCATCAGACTTACTGATCTAGACTTACCTGCATCATTAGATGTTGCGTCCGCATTTCAGAAGAAAGGTGGGCAACACTCCTTGCAAGAGTGACTACATGAGATTCCAGTCTTTGAAATCTCTTATTTATTCCCTATGACAAAAAATAAAATAAAATAATAACAATTAATAATAAAGACTAAACAAAAATATTAATACGATTTTCTCCAATATTAATTACTTGGAGTAACAAATTACCTAAATTAAATCACTCTTTAACTTAAAAGATACAAATAAATTATTAATTAATTCTTAAATTAGTCATAATCTTTTACATTATTTTCAAGAAAGATGATAGATCTGTCAGATTATGGAAACAATTGTATTTTTATTTATCTTAGGGAAAATAACTACCATAGTTAACCTTAAAATTTGTTTTTTACTTATATTGCTTTGATATAATATTCCAGGATAAAGGGAAATTATAAATATTTGGTTGAAGACTCTCAATAGTTTGCTAACATTTTAAAATAAACTATTACACAGATCTTCAACTACACAGTGCATCAATTCAGTTCCAATTCTATGTAGATGGATATTGAAGCATTTCAGAATATTTTATTTAACTGGAAAGTTGTAATCGACCTAAATTATAGTATTTAGTGACTAATATTTTTTGTGCTAGCCTGATATCTCAAGGGATATAATTTTTTACTTTGAAATTCAGGGAGATATAAATTATTTATATCTGTTGAGGGATTCAAATTTAAATTTTTTCAGCTAACACTATACTTCAAGAAACTTATGTTATTCCTTAAATATAATTATTGTATTTATAATATAGTTATATTTATGAATTATAAAACTGAATTTCTTTCTTGTAATGTATTATAACTAGTATGCACTTTGAAAGTGGTATCACTGGTCACCTTCTCTCCTCATGTAACTTTTATTAATGTTTTTTTTTTTTTTTTTAAGTTAATAAAATATCATTTGGCAATATTAAAAGATATCAGCTTTATTTCACCCCTGTTGAGGACCGCCTGCAAAGTATGAAAGTACTGCCACATTGCCTATACAGGAGAAATTCTCTCCATTGGTCCAATCGGTACTACTCTTTCGGAAGTTAAGTAGCTTTGTTAAGTAACTCACTTTAACGAGAAGAAAATTGATCAGACGCCTTCGGGATCGAAGAGCATAGGAATAAATTAATTCGCAAATTAGGGCTAGCACCCATCCAATTTTTGTTAAAACTAACACCAAACACACAAAATGAAAACAAAACAGAAAATGAAAATAAACTTTATTCTGGGACTAAAAGAGTCCACTTGAATAACTTTAGGTGAATTTTCAGAAGGCCTTTTCTTGCTCAAAAGACATACATTAGTATAAATAAATAAANTGGTCCATTCAAATTTCCATACCTATTTTTAATGCCTGAGAAAGCAGTTAATGAAAGGAACAGACCCATGAGGGAAGAGACCAATTGAAGGTGTGGCCACCTGCTTCCTTATGAATCCACTCCTCTTGAATGAGGAAATCCTATTTTCTAGGAAAATCTAGGCCTGCCTAGTCCCTTCCATACAGTTGTAGAAGCTGCTTGGTAGCAGTCCTCGAGTCAGCGTCAGATCGCGTGTCTCAGACCGTCTGGCTGGTCCATGAGCTTTGTAGTGCCGGTAACAAGGAAATGTTAAGTAACAGTAATTAGCAAGTGCAGAGAATTTAACAAGTTGTTTTGAGGCCTCTTTGTATATAAACACATTTCATTTATTTGTTAATGAGTTGCGAGTTATTCATCTTTTATATTTATTTATTTCTTAGTAGTAAAAGCAGTAGGTTTAACTGTTATCAGTTATAAGTAGTATAATAGTTTTTTATTATGTATGTATTACTTTAATACATTTAATTTCCCTACTACCTGTTCTTAATACCATATATAAATATATATATATATATGTGTGTGTGTGTGTGTGTGTTTGTGTGTGTGTGTGTATTTCACTCTGAGTGATTCCTAATAGTGAGACTTTAGAGCTCAAATAAATCTCAGCTTTACAATTAAACAATGTATAGAATTTTACTTTGAAAAACCCTATACTTTGTTATAACTTTATACCAGTTCCCTGGCAAAAAAAAGTACGACTTACTTTGAAGTCCCTGACTTTGCCCCTAGGTTGACTTCGAGAGGTCCTAATTGGCCGGGAACTTACAGAACTGGGTACAGAACTCACACTTCCACAAGCTCTCCGACGGTTGTGTCGTAATCCTGAGTCAATCCCATCATAGCCATTTTGCTTACGAGCTTTTAAAAGTTTCAGAACCTGAAATAACATAAAAATCTTGAAAATATCAATTTTTGACAAGTATTAAGAAAAAAAAATGCCAGTGTAACACTGACTTCCTTGAGAATTACCACTAACAAATAAAAGAAAATGTACACTAAGCTAATGCTCTGTGAATATTACAAAATGAATACTGGAAGATTTAAAAAATGACAAATGCCTCATATCTATTTTAGGTTATTATTTTTCAATGCAACATATCAGTGAATTTAATTAAAATTCAATTTTTCCTTCTCTAAATTAGAATTTATTCATTTCATCAATTTAATCAATCAAAACAATAAAATCTAACTGTTCAACTACAGTAGAATTTTGAGTTACAGACAGATTGGTTGAATTGAAATATATTTTTTTAAATCACAACTATGATTCTTTAAAGCTTTTTTGCATAATTATTAAAGGAATACAAAAAGATAAAAGTAAGGATTTTCATTCAAAGTCATACATTAAGTTATCTAATTGATCTTATAAAGTTAACAATCCCATGTTATTATTATACACTGAGTCTTACTTTGAAAGGTTGTTTAGAAAAAGTTGAAAACTTGTGGCCAAAAGCAAATTAATTACTTAGATATCATTAATCACTAATCTCTTGCTAAGCAATAGTTCTCATTGTCAATGGGGATCAAGAAAGTTTTACTTAACAAGTGGTATAACTATATAAAATAAGGATATTTTTTCAATTTTATTAATAATGTCTAAAAAGTTCACAAGTACCTGTCCATACATGCTCTCCAATCCTTCAAGTTGTTTTCTGATGAGCCGAGTGTCTGCATAGTCAAGTTCTTCATCACTTGAATTGTTCTCATCAAGCATTGAGTCTATCTCCAGACGACTTGATAATAAATCTAGGTAATAAAATATATATATACATATACACAAACAGATATATACGCACCTATGTATATAAAATGGCACACACACACACACACACACACACACACACACACACACGCACACACACACACACACACATATATATCTGTATCATAAATAATATACATTCCTTATGAATGATCTTTTTGCCCATTGTCAACTTACACTGGTTCGGGTGAAGGATATTCCTTATCTAATGCCTTAGAGAAAAGCGACTATTTCAGTATGTCTCACAATTCAGTCGGCTCCAGGAAGTGATATCCACATAGCATCCAGTCCTCGCACAACACTGCGACGCCTGCGAGGAACACGTACAAATGAACAGTTACCGACATGTGCCGCGGTTTCGGACCGGAGCAACATCTGCGACAAAGGGGCCCGACATCTCCAACCACTTGTCCTCACGCGCACCCACAGGCGGGGCCTACTTCATTTACTGGCCCACTCTGACCCTGTAAATAAATTTCTGTCAAATGAATCTATAGAATGAGTGCATTTCTTGTAGTGATCTAAGCAAATAGCATGCCATCTATCTCTATTTTTCTCTTTTTAGAAGAGTTTTCTCATAAGCATTGAAATTCTATTGTAGTCTTTATACTTCTATGCCGACAAAAATTAATTTTCTGGTATATTCATGTATTTTGGCCACTAATTTCAAAATTTCCAGATATATTTCATTACTTATCCAATTCGCAACGCACCAGCCCTAGACCCACTTAAATTCACGGTGTGTGCCCCATGAGTCAAGTTTACACCTAACAATGGTGTCAACCCCGTTAAGCTTTCGCTGTAGTTTAAGATGCGGTGAGTTTGTTGTGGACAGAATTGAGATGGAAACATATATTTATTTATTATTGTTATTAATACGTCAATTCTTCTTCTGGCTTAAAGTGTTTCAGAGAGTAGTTAGTAGTGGCTTGTAGTTAAAGACATAGTTGTATTTATGAATCATCATTGGATTGTATGGAATCCATTGTTTTAAATTTTAGATCCGTGCTGTATAGCTCGTCTTTACACAGTGACATAGCTGAGACTTTAGATGCATTCATTTCCAGGACAATTTTCCCGTAAGGACCTCGATTATTCTGATAGCAACTCAGTTAAAATGAATCCCCTATTCCTCACAGCCTTCGAGAACTATGTTGTCTCCCTTTGATCTAAAATTAAATTTCTAAGGATCGCAGACATCATGATAAAGGTAGTCTACCGATAAATTAAAGAACACGCCAGATCTCTCCCATGGAATACTCCACTATGAGACTTCATATCAGCCTCATCACAGGAAGATACCAATGCACAGTTTAGCATTACCTACCATTTTGGAGAAAATCACTAATTTTGCTTCTTATCTCATTCGAAACTCCTTCGTTCTGCTGGTTTTTGAATGGTTTCGAGTGTCCTACATTACAGTGACCAACTAGTAAAGCTATGAATGCCACAGTGCATTACATTTTACTGGGATTGAAGAGTTAGTCAGGGTTCGGTAAAAATGTTTGTGTTTACGAATTTTTCTAGTGTCGGACCAACTTGGAGCTGTAAATAAGCATCTCTAATATCTGCTGAGATTATTTTTTTTTTTTATTTTTTTTTTTTTTTGTTGGAAAATTAAATTTTTTTACATTG
>KZ806888.1:967558-984573 GCA_000696205.2 Oncopeltus fasciatus
TATATATATATATATTTACCATTATGCCTTTGCTGTTCAGCAAAGTATCTCCTCTGAGTGACATGTTGCTCAGGACTGTAGTTGAAGTGCCCAGGTCCACTAAACTGGCCATGCCTAGAACACAAGACCTCTGATAAGTGGAAGCTATGTAGAATATCTGTTCTAGCATTGTAAACATGGGATAATATCAGTATACTATTAAAAATTAAAATATCAGAAAATAAACTAAATTTTATATAAATTTATGCAACCTTGAGGGTTCTGGGTAAGAAAATCGGCCGTCAGGAGTCTGCTGGTTTGAATACATGTACTGCAGTCTACTGGGACCAGCTCCATTGTAGTGCACTCTCTGTTCTTGTTGCTGCATGTAGACAGTCTGACTGTTACTACTCCCCAGTACCCCTCCTCCATCCTGCCTGTACCTGAACAGAATTGAAGTTATTTATTGTTATAGATCAGTCCTGCCCATGGGTAAAACACTTGTTCTGGATATTTTTATTTGTGACCCTAAACAGGAGAAGGTGCATGGTCACCACCATTCTGGCCACCTGATTTTTTCCTATTTAATGAGAAATGGTACCTAATTAGGACTGGGTTTTCCCAGAAGCACATCAGGAATCCCCTGAATCACCAGGAAGCACAGAAAGAAAAACTAACTGTGCACTGTGAGTTTTGAACCATGGACCTTTTGGCTGGCTCAGGAGACCAGACGCATAGCTACTAGAACACTGTGCCCTTATATTGTTACAGAAATATCTCCTATTTTGTTTTATTATTCTACTCAATACCAATTAAAAATGAAGAAAAAACTTAGAAATAAAGCAAATAGTCTGTGTAATAAGTGACAAAATCAAGAATTCGTCAATCAGTTTAGTTAATTTTAACCATAGAGAAAATAGGAGTGAAAGATTAATGCTTCTCTTACAAATAAAAAAAAATTAAACTTAATTTTATAGTATTAAAATGCAAGGAATTCTTGTTATGCGTGCTACTCATGGAAATTCTGCTACAAGGAATAAAGAGGCCTATCCCTTTAAGCAAGCCTAATATAACCACAATCATAAAATAAAACATATTTAGTATTATTTATTAATTGTGGTATTTTATCCCATGTAAATTTTAAACGATTATATTCAATGGAATAGAATAAAAAAATCTAATTGTTCCAGCCAGGACTCGAACCTGGATCTCTTGCTATCCAGGCAAACTCATTATCCATTTACACCACTGAGACAGCTAGATAAGTTATTAAATTCCCAGCATTAGTTTCGAGAGTCTAACCTCTGAGAAAGACTAAATACATCGTCTTATGCCCGAAGAAGCTGACATTGTCAAGCTATTTAAACGACACTCATTATTTACTTTATATTTTTATTTCATAAATTTTTTTAATGTGGTATTTTATCCCACGTAAATTTTAAACCATTAAATTGAAGGGAATAGAATAAAAAAATCTAACTGTCCCAGCCAGGAATCGAACTTCGATTTCCTGCTACCAGGGCAAGCGGTTATCCATTTACGCTACAGAAACAGCCAGATAAGTTATTAAATTTCCAGAATTAGTGCAGAGAATAAATCGTCTTATGCTCGAAGGAACTGACACTGTCAAGCTATTTAAACGAATCTCGTTATTTACTTAATTTTTTTATTTTATAAAAAAATTTTATTGCGGTATTTTATCCCACATAAATTTTAAATGATTAAATGCAAGGAAATAGAATAAAAAGTGCAGGGAATTTAATAACTGTCTCAGTGGCGTAAATGGATAACGGGCAGAAGAATTTTTTTCAATAGTCTGAATGTTTAACTGATATGATTTTGGATGATTCACCTGTTATCCTGAGACAAAAGGCTATCATGACTCTGAGCTTTTGTAACATCTCTTCGAGGAGTTTCATTATAATTTCCTCCAATAGGGTAAACACGATAGCCATCATTAGTCTGAAAATGAAAATTCATATTCAATTGAAAATTGTTATGTTATATTGCTTCATAACAAATATGTAGAATATCAGACAAATTTTTTATAATGAACAATATATATATGGGCCCTTTGACCACATAAAGACGATTCACAATAGTATAGGCAAATTTATACTTAAAATCAAGTAATAAGCTACATTACTGCACATCATCTGTTTCTAAAATATACTGTATATGGAAAATTTTTTTTATGAATTTTAATTTGCACTGTACATATACATGAAAATGCAAATTTGAAATTTTTTAATCATGAAGCCTCACTAATTATAACCAAAGCTCATTGAAACTTTTTGTATTAAAAATCATCCATCTCTTTTAGATAAAAAATAAATGAGATATAATGAAAACTATGAGAATGAAAAATTTAGATATCGACACATTTTATATAATGATATTTGATTTAACCCCATTAGTTTCTAACGATCACATTCATATTTAATTGTGTTTTCCAGGGACAGAAACAACCTACATTTCAATTATAAAAATCAGTTAAAAACTTAGTAATGGTTTACAATTTTTATATTTTTATTGCAGTATGCTACTTCAGAACCAAATAAAAAAATTGGCAATTACAATTTAATTAACAAATAACATTAAATATATCTTTTTACAGGATAGCTATTTGAAATAAGAAAAAAAACTCGAAGAAAAAAAAGCCTGCACTTGACATTATGGGAGAACGCCAACTCAATTGGTATAGCAATGTAAGCAGGATGGAATTGAACATAAGGCAAGAATTAGAATCCAAATCAAGGCAGTTGTAAACATTAGTTGGTCAAGAATCATGTATAGCCAGTAAATAAAAAGACTCGGGATCGAGCACAGCTCATCCTTGGTAGAGATTAAGAGAATGGCATAAGATGAGGGATGTATAAAGAAGACAGGTCAAAACATCTCCACGTCCAATTATACTTGGGCACAAAGGAGATAGGGAAATACGATTTGATGGACTGAGCAAATAAGAAACTAGGCCAACTTTCAGAACAAATATAACATAAATCCAAAATTATTTTCAGCTATTCCCCTTATAATAGTTTACTTAATAATTGATGTTTTTTATTTATTAAACTTTATAAAATAAATGTTTATTTATTATTATGTAGTGAATATTGTTGCATTGAAATGCAAATTTTGTCCTTAGGAATCCTAAACTATACATATTTAAACAATAAATGCAAGGGAATAGAATAAAATATCTAGCTGTCTCAGCCAGGACTCGAATATGGATCTCCTGCTATCCGGGCCGGCGTGCTAGCCTTTTGCACCATCGAGACTAGGCAGATATCTTATTAAATTCCCCGCACTCGAACCAGGAGTCTAAACCTCCTAGAAAGACGAATACATTGTCTTATGCTTGAAGGAGCTGACATTGTCAAGTTATTTATCAGACTCTTGTTATTTTTACTTTTATTTTTTTTATAAATATTATTTTTGTTGTGGTATTTAACCCCACATTGTTTTTAAACAATAAATGCAAGGAAATAGAATAAAAAATAAATAAAAGTAAAAATAACGAGAGTCTGATAAATAGCTTGACAATGTCAGCTCCTTGGAGCATAAGATGATGTGTTCATGTTTCTCAGAGGTTAGACTCTTAACATTAGTGCTGGGAATTTAATAAGTTGTGTAAGGGGTGTAATGGATAGCATGCCCGCCCGAATAGCAGGAGATCCAGGTTCAAGTACTGGCTGAGACAGATTTTTTATTCTATTCCCTTGCATATATTGTTATAAATAATGTAGGATAAAATACCACAATAAAAATAATATTTACACTTATTTAAGTTTAGGGTAATCAAATAAATTCTATAAGTTTTCAACTCTCTATAAGTTTTAACAATTTACAGAACTCAATTCATCTATTTTCCAAGTGATGGAAATACTATTAAAACTAATAGGACACAAAATTTATAATTTTTAATACATTTGTCTGATTCCACAATCCCCAGACGATAATCTGTAGCTATTATATGCACTTAAAATTGAATACCTTATCTAAAGCTAATAAAATAAAGCAAACAGTGTTTATGAATGAGACACAAATATCAATTTCATTTTAAATATTTTTTTATTAATTTTTTAAATTCAAATTTCAGAATATAATTAATTAAAATGCAAAATTCAATGTTCAGATTTTAATGTAATTTTTTTTTGTTTAAATGGAATAGTTTGATTTTGAAGAAAATAAAATAGAAACTACAATCAAACTTATTTTTAAATTATTTTATTAATTTAAAAACACACATTAATTGGTTGTTGTTGTTGCTGGTGGGGCTGTTGCTGTTGGTGAATCTGCTGCTGGTGGGTTTGTTGAGAGTGAAACTGGACTGGTTGAGGCTGGAGATAGACCCCTGCTTGTCTGAGCTGGCTCTGTGGGCTCAGTGAGGTTTCAGCTGCTACAGACTTCTGCGTTGAGAACCCTCTCGTCACCATTTCTTTCAGGCTTCTGACAAACATTGAAATATTAATATTTAAAAAAAATATGGAATGAATTGTTGACCATCAAGTTCTATGTGGAGAGGATTGTTGGGAATTCGGTCATGTTAGTTGAAAAATTAAAAACTAATTTGTAACCAAAATTGTTTTCCTTTAAGCCGACGTTTTTGCCTGAATTTCAGGAATATCAAAGGGCTTGAACATGACATTAAAAATAATAAAACCACCGCAGCCCTTTCAAAACACTCTACTACTGACAAACACACTTTTGACTTTGATTAATTCACACTTCTTGCGACTGAACCAAACCTTGAGAAATGACTTTTAGCCGAATCTATTCACATACATTTAGAACATAACCCCATTAATGACAAAACGAGTAAAGACTATATTTCTTCCACGTACAGTAATATTTTTCACATTTTAAAAGAATAATCATAAGACCATCCCATAGTTTTTTCCCCTCCCACTTTCCTACAGCGATATGTCCTGAACCTTAAGCCATTTAAACCATCTCATCCGTTCCCCACTTCTAAGTCCATTTTCCGTTTCTTTCCACAACAGTCAAATAAAAATTTTTCTAAACAGATCAGTCATGATCATGTAATCTTAGTTAAGCACGGGTCTCTCTCTCTCTCTCTCCCCATCACCCTACTTTTACGAATTTTTTTAATAATTTTTTATTTACAATATGTTCAGTATCCATTTTATATAATCGATTACACACAGTTTTATATTTTCATTCATTTTTCTTTGTTTGATTATCATATATAGACATGTTTCTATATTATTTTGTATATTTCTCTTTCATATTCAGCCCTGATAAGGAGAGGATTGTTGGCAATTCGGTCATGGAAGTTGAACAATTAAAAACTATTTTGTAACCAAAATAGTTTTTAATTGTTCAATAACTATGACCGAATTGCCAACAATCCTCTCTTCATTAAAAAATAATTTTTTTTTTCATTAGAAAAAAATGATTATATTCTCGGGAGTTGAGCTATTTAAAAAGAGACCTAAATATTCTATTAAGAAGTACGTTTAAATTTAGTGGAAACTAATTTCAATGAGTCTACTTCTATGGGTTTAGTGTATTAGAATTATGTGATAATAATTTTATATACAATTATGACATATTCTTGTTTATTCATTAAACTTCATTAATATTGGGACTACTAGAACAATAAAATTATTTGTTATATATTGTCAGATAAATTTCTATCAAAATGGCAAAATATTGTTGATTAGAGAAATAAAGATAATTTTTAGTGCAAGGGAACAGAATAAAAAATCTAACTGTCCCAGCCAGGACAAATTTTTTTATTCTGTTCCCTTGCACTAAAAATTATCTAAATTTACGTGGGATTAAAGACCACAAAATAAATAATATTTATAAAATTTAGAGAAATAAAGTTTGTTAGTTAATCGTAGTAATGAAAAGTTGACTTTTGTTAGTTATTACTAGCAGTTTATATAATGAAATAGTTTATTTCTACAGTAAATTGAAAAACTTCTATTAATTGAAAAGACAAAAACAAGAAAATCAGTAAGGCTTGTTTAACACATTTAAACTCATTATTATTAGAATTTATAGAGGAATTCTGACACATAGGTTAATGAAACATCTACTAATAATCTCTACAGTCAAAAAATCTCCATAAAAGCTTAATTATTATGCCTTAATTTTGCTTAAACATTTGGCTTATTTTACCTATAAGTTCTGGATGGTAGTCCCCGGTTGCTCTCTTCTGGAGTAGATGTTGTGGGTCCAGATTCCCTGTAATATAATATTCATTAAATGATCCAATAAATTATTAAATTACTTTCTTGTTACCTAACATTTTTGAACTTCTAATATTAAGAATTGTAATATTAATAGAAAATTACTTTTTATAAACATAAAACTCTTAACATTTTTTCTATAAAATGTATACTATAAATTTAGGAATTTGGAGGTAGATTTGTTGACCCTCAAGTTTTATGAAGAGAAGATTATCAGGAATTTGGTCTTAATAGTTTTAAATATTAAAAACTAATAAAATGGCAAACTAATTTTGAATGACCTCACTAAGTTGGTCAGGTCTTCCATCAAGACTGAATATGAAAAAGGAACATACAAAAATAATATAGTCATGTTTCTATAATATTTTTGTATGTTTCTTTAAGGCCTGAAATTCAGACCAAAACATTGTCTAAAATTAAAACTTTTTTGGTTACAAATAAGTTTTTAATTTTTTAAACTATGAAGTCCAAATTCCTGATAATCCTCTCTTCACAAATTTAGGAATTCGTCACATATATTACTGAATTCTTATTTTTTTTAATTGGAAGATGTTTTCTTTTCTTTTTTTTTTTTTAAGAAATTTAAATTCTACCAAAAAAATCAGAGAGTATACTTACAGGTGCCTTGCATTACAAGTAAAAAAATGTTTCTATCTAGATAAAAAATAGATGATAGATTAAACCTTTGATCTGTGACCAACATACTAGAAATTTATTCTTTCATTTTAATGCCTTCTGAAATTATTTCTCAGTTATTTTACAATAAGGCAAAATAACCAGGTTTTATTTATTGTTTCAAGTTTTGAAATTTTTTCAGATTTTTTTTTTTTTTTTTTTTGACTTTACAGACTTTATAGATCTTTAACCATCCACCCGTTTCTTCTCTTCTATCATGAGTGATGACTTTCCAACTTATTATATTCAACTCCTTTTTCTTTATTCTGTCATTATTTATTTTTTTATGGCTGACTTTCAAATCGTGTTCTAACAACTGCTTCATTTATTGTCATGAACAGAAATCCAGATAAATTGCTTCTTACCACACATCCTGCCAATCTCAAATCTTTGCCTTTAAATTAGTTGAGTTTAGTTCCTTGTAGCAGCCTTTCATTTTCTACATTCCACTTGAGGCCATCATTTGGAGAACTTAACACAAAATATTTAGATTTTGTTCTCTCAAGTATTTTTCAGGCCCCATATTTTGATTTTAAGATTCCTTCATATATCCTCAACTAGCATACCTTGGAGATCTTTCTCAACTTAGTAATATGGCAACAGGAAGAAGGCTCAATTTGTGCTTTAAATGACCTCACTAAGTTGGTCATTGACAGAGGTTGCCACTGGCTTGAGGAATTTTAAGTGATATACCAGAAAAATAAGTGATACGCTTTTGGGAAGATTATTTTCTTACATTTGTATGTTCTTCCATATATAGTTCACATATTATTATATATATTTCATTTTACTTATGTTATCTTGAAAGCTAATTAATGCCACTGTTTATTATGCACTGTATAGCTCTTCTATATTTTCTTTCTCGCTAGTCATCCTGTAGCATGAGATGTTGGAGATTTCCCCTGGCAGTATGTGAGTCAACATCGGAAGAAAGGATTGCTTGGTCATCAGCAAAGGTTGCAAAAAGTGTGTTAGGATGAGAGGGGATATCGGCAGTATACAGGATGTAAAGGATGGGCCCGGGCACACTACCTTGTGGAACTCCCGCCTCCACTTGGTAATATTCAGAGTAATCTAATCCTTGTCGGACCCTGAAGAATCGATCGGTTAGTGGTTACCTTAGCGAAGGATAAGATAAAGGGTGCTTGGGAGTATGGATTTTAATTTGAACAACAGTCCATGATGCCAGACCCTGTCAAATGCATGTAAAACATTGAGGAAGGCACTAATGCAGTACTGCTTATTCTCGAAAGAGGAAGATATGCAATCTACAACATGAAACACCTGTTAGACCGTGGAGTGTTTGGCTCGGAAACCAAACTGGTGTTTTGGAAGTATATGGTGATCGTCTAAGATTGGTATCAGCCTTTTAAGAAGAATCTTCTCAAAGACCTTTGAAAAGAGGAAAGCAAGCTTATTGGGCGATAGGAAGAAGGATTACTTGGGGGTTTACCAGGCTTTGGGAATAGGATTACAGTGGATAACTTCCACAGGAGAAGTAAGTGTGTGGTTCAAGATTATATGATCTATAATAATTATATAGACTATATAATTTTATATAGTGAGAATAATACTTTTCTAATTAAAAAAAAAAATATCTTTGTAACTTTAAAACATTTCTCATTACAAGAAATTTGTATTTTGTTTACTTCCCCTGATTATAGCAGTCATAACTTACATATATTTTGACCCATATAATTTATAATTAGTTCATAATAAATCAATTTTACTTATGTTTGTTTTGTTTAGATCACTAATGCCACATGAAGAGATTTATAGTTTATGATTTTGTATATAATTAAAAAAATTCAACAACTTCTTCAATCGCTATTTATGACCACAACTAATTGAAGTTTGGAAAAAGAGCAATAAACCTAGAGATTTCATGGCAATGAGAATTTATTTATTCATTTTTTTTATGAGACTGAATATTGACAATATTTTCAGGCTTTTCAATCCTTTTCTTGTTCACAGTTTTTTTAATTTTATTTTTCATTTATAGTAATTTAATTAGTTAGAGGTAAGTCATTTGCAAAACCATATATCAATACTAATTTTAATTATTTTCCCAGACCAATCTTTCTCTCCCATCTTCAAAACAGGTATTTTTGGTGGATTATAAGTAGTGTAAAAGTAGTAACTCCTGTATAACTCCTGATACACCTTGGGGTTTTTATCAATTATATTTTATCAGCATGTAGAATAAAGAGGAGCAACAAATTTAAATTGGGAGGTTGGCAATTGCAATTAAATTGGTCAAAGGTAATACAATAAATAAATATATAATAATATAATATAAATATATTATTATATAACCAATAATATATTATTTTAAAACATGAAGTATTTAAATCATCACTCACAGCATAGCAGGGTTGCTATCGATGGGCCTGATGGGTGAGGGCTCAGAACCACAACTCGACTCCAAAACAGGAACAGCCTAAAGATAAAATAAAAAAGTTAGTAAATAGTTATTAGATAAATAAACCTTCAAAGGCAATGGAATTTGATGAGTAAACATTAATTTTATCTTGATTTTTGGACTTTATTATCCTGAGTTTACAGCAATTTTTATGATATTAGTGTCAAGTTTATACGTTCTGATCTCCAAAGAGAACCAGATTTTTAAAATGATTAGTTTAAAAGAATATAAACTTAAAAGAAGAGAATAATTTTGGTGTACATTTTGGTATTTGTATGAAGAAAATGTCTGTTTTTAAAGCACTTTTGACATATTTATTTATACACTAAAATTGTTTGCAAAAGTTATCACCTTATACACTTGATGGCCATGATTATCCTGTTCCATCCCAGAACTCCCAGCCAGATCCACAGGCTGAAAATTCGAGGAAGCATTAATTATATCCAAAAATCTTACAAGAAATATAAATAGCATAACAACAAAGTTTTATTTTTATACGTTCCCATTCTTGACAGCAGTAGGATATGCAAAGTGTGATGAAATAATAAATTTGTCTGTAAATTCTACTTGATTTTAATATGTCTAGGAAATCAATATATGAATTTATCTCAGATTCTCTATTGTTGACAAAAGTGAGATAACTGTTGGCAATAGTAAAATTTGAATAACTAAACTTATTACTAACTTCCTCTTCCCAAGTTAAACAAAAAAAACAAAAAAAAAAACTTATGAATGATTAACTAAATTATATAGATAACCAGGCAGGTCAGAACTCTAGACTTTCATTTGACTTGATTAATTTTTTATATGAATCTGGCATGGAGATTATAGTATTTTATCAGTTTTTGAACATTTGAAGTTGTTTTAATTGGTTTTAAGAAGTGTGATGAATGAGCTGAGAATGCCTAGCGCTCAAAGCGACGACTATACATATCAACAGATAATGGTCTAGAGTCTCTTTTTTTGTTTCCTAGGATTAGTTGGAAAACTATGGGGAGGATACCATTCAAGTTGTGCCTCAACGGACCACACATTAGCCTCAAATATGCCCGGGCTAACGTCCGCTCTGTTAATGATTGAGGAATGGTAATTTTAAATTAATTGAATTTTCCTTTGGAAGTGTACAGCATCAAAGTCTTTTACAAAAGGAAATAATCTTCCCAGTAACCTCCCGTTCCGAGATTAAAAAAGGCTAATTCAAAACACTTGACCAGTAAAAATCTACAGTAAAAGTCGACGACAAAAGTGATGTCTGGCGATACATGTAACATCAGTCAATTATATTGCTGTGCTGAAATTTAACAAGTGTTTGAATTACTTTCACAAACGTATTATGTGTATATCTATAGCATTTCCTTACTGAAATTGTCCCAGAACACAACAATGTCTCAAGGAGAGAAATATTCCACTAATAAGAATTCCCAACAGAAAGAAAAATACCAATGTTTTTGTTTGTCAAAATGGAGAGATGAGGTTTAGAGGAAGATCAAAATTGAAAATACTCAAATCTTAATTTTATTTGAGATTTTTACAAAAAAAACTTTATAGAGCATAATATGTGCAAAATCAACTATGCTAAAAAAAAAATTTTTTTATAACATTTTTCATAAAAGTTCTTATAAAGAAAAAATTTTAAAATATTAATGGATTCTGTCTATATATTAATGAGTATAAATTGTTGAATAATTCCTCCACCCACTCTTTTTCTCAACGGCCAGTATAAAATCAGGTTTAGAGGTCATTCCTTTTATTGCCGTTACTCTTCTCGGCTTATAAGATATAATTCGTCATTCACTCTTATTCATGTCTATCTTAATGAAACAACTAATCTACTTAGTTGACGCAGCTCTTGCGTGCAAGACATTTTAACGAGGAACCCAGCTTTGGCACTGGCTTACGCGCAAATGACGTCACGTTTCTTCAGCCTATCGGTAGAAACTTGGTAGTAGAAGGCTATCCTATTTTTAAACATCTGAGTTCACTTCGATTAGATCACAATAAATAACTAACACAAATCTTGGTTAGAATGAGCAAATTTTGAGTGGACAGTTTGTAGATGGCGGTGAAAGTTGGGGGCGGATGGCGCCGAGGGGTGTACAGCGAGCTAGAGCGAGAGCTGTACAACCTGGACTGCGGAGTGGGTGAGTTCAGGCGACAGTCGAGACTGATGGAGGCGGAGGCGGTGCGCTTGAAGAGGAAGTGCAGGAGAGCTCTGGGAGTCATGGACACGAAGGCGGCCTGGGAGACGGCCAAGCAAGCGCTGGGGGCCGAACGCTCAGTCAGGTTGTACCGCGCGGCCGCTGCAAGTCTGAGGGACTTTGTCTTCTCTGTGAGCTTATACAATTATATATGACATTTATATATATATATATATANTGTCAGTGCAGTATTTTACTTACACAGTGCTGCATTTCATAACGGTCTCACACTCACATATATGCAGCCTCTATATATATATAAAACAATAATACAAAGGAACGGTTAGGAAAGGATAGACTTAGGAGATCTTTCTGATTGCTAATAAATTTGACAATTCACAGCTGATCGGATGCTAAAAGTCTAAGAGTTGAAAATGTGTTTTAGGTGCGGGACACGGAGGAAGTTGAACCTTGGCTGGAGCGGAAAGTGAGACGGGTGGAGTGGGCCGCGCGGGACAGCGACCCAGGACTCGTGCGGGAGTTGACAGCCTGTCTCTGTGGGGGAGGGGAACCGCTCAACGAGGACACCGAAGGACCTCAGGACTCGGAAGTGGCTGCACTCCTGAGGAAGCTTGCAGAAGACGGCCTCCTTCGCGAGAGGTTGAGACGCAGGCGAGGCCCCAGAACTCAAGTACCCTACGAGAAGCACATTCGTCCACCTACCTCAAGAATTATACATTAAATGTACTTTATACAGTCGTACATTATTTTCAATTCAATTATGCTATGTTACTTTAAAAGTTATTTTTTTATTTAACGTACGGTGAAAGTTATTGCAATTAATACGTAAGAAGGTTATTCTAGGCATCCTTAGTTCCTCCAGTCCTTAAAATACATTTTCAGGAGAAGGGAGAGGCTCTCTTGCAGTACATTTTTAATTGTTTGGAAACTAAATGTGGGCATTAGCATATGTTATAGTTCCTTTAGGTAGGTGATGTTTAAAAAGTTCATATTTTGATAAGGAGGGTAGAGAATTTAGATCTATAAGTTGATTTTTGTTGGGGTTCGGTCAAGGTAGATTAAAAAAAATACAAATTTAAAAAAAAGAAGGGTATTATTTAAAAAGATTATTTACCAACGTTTCGGCTTACATTGTAAGCCATCTTCAGGGCTGCCTATCGAGAGAGGAAGTCCTGTCCTTAAGTTCACATTTCCGTGTCATAGAAATGTGAACTTGGGGACAGGACGTCCTCACTCGTTTTCATGATAGCCCTGAAGATGGCTTACGATTTAAGCAGAAACGTTGGCAGATAATCTTTTTAAAAAATACACTTTTTTTAATTTGTATTTTTTTCTTTTTTTTTGGGATCTACCTTGACCGAACCCCAACTAAAATCATCTAATAATTGTTTCTTTTGTTGTATCAGACATTTTCACACTTTGAACAGAACATGCCGACCAAGACGAGATTCGGAGAGCAGCTCGTGCTCCTCAATGACAATTGCAGAATTTTGAAAATATTTTTCTGCGATTGGTCTAAAAATTTTTAACAAGATGATGCTCCCCACTGATGACCATAAATAATTGTTTGAAATTGAATGCAATAAGAACTTACAAATGCATTACACCGTCAGATAAAACGTTATTCTTTCTTAACTGCCTAAAATGTAGGTGCGTCTCGAATATTTAATGTTCAAATTATGAATTAATAACGTGTTTTGATAATTTTCGTATCTCTCAGTTGATTCTGATTTTGAAATAATCGCTGAAGCCGACTATTTTCCGAACGAAATTGGTAATATTTGGAAATTTGGAATTTTCCGGAATATTTGGAGCATATAATTAATTAGTGCTACTGTTCATCCCGTCAGGACTGGAATACTTAATTATTCAATTCCACGTTTATTTGTGGAAATAATACGAATTTGTTTTATATTGGATTATATAGAGAATATTGGATCCTCCTCTAAGATGAGTTGTGGAAATTCCAGATAAACTTAGATGAAGGCCTAAATAGAGGATTGTTTAATTTATATGATCCCTCTTAAACTGTGTAAAGTAATTTTAGTAGTTGAAATAGTATCAATTTTCTTGGCTTCAATTCCTTGGCGTCCGACTTTGCGGTTTTTAACTCTAGAGCAAATTTTGCAAAATCACCCAATTGAAGAGCTCTTTTACAGTTGTCCTAACATCATCATCCTACCACAGAAGAGTGACATTGAAAAATTTCGCTAATAAAAGAGGAAACCGTTAAGGAATATCATAGCAGAAGAGAATGAACAGAAGAGTACAAGGAATTGAAAGGGTCTTACTTCTTCTAAGAGAACAGTGAAACGTTCTGCTCAAAAGGAATAAAGTATTTCTAGATAGGCCCACGTCCTTCAGTTTAAAAATAAGGGCATTGCTTTATTGTGGGCTGAAGAGACGCCCAATGGTATGTTTTGCTTCTTCTATACCACAATCCAACAATGTGTTAAGGAACACTTTGATGGGCAATTCTATCGATGCGCAGAGATATTTTCTCTAGAAAATCCAAGAAGTCTCACATGTATTGGTTCTTCCACTCTTTTATGCCTAAGTCACAGATGAGCTGATCTTTCAATAAAAGGACGCGTTAGAAAAAAATTAGTTTTCGGGTTGGAAATCAGAGATCTAATCATTATTTTAATGAACTGGGGCGAAGCTATACAATTATAAGGGATAAAAAAAACTGTTAAACTGAATGTCTCATCCTCAGAGACCAGGGAACCTTCCAGACGACAGTCTAGTAATGGACTCTTATTACTAGACTTCCGTAGTCCTTACTAGACTCTCGTCTGAAAGGTTTCCTGGGCTCTGAGTTATGAGACATTTGAGTCTCGAAAGTGCTCAGCTTTAATAAATAAATATCATTATCACCGAGCGAAGTTTGACAGTTTTTTTAATCTCTTGTAATCAGGGATCTCTTCGTGATTTTTGCTTTGAAAGAAAAACTTCGTTATGTATGCAGAACGACTAGCAAAAGTCAGAAATAGGCAGTTACCTAGCTCGTGCGCATCTCTGTATATCAACCAATAAATGATAGTAATATTAATTATTTGAAAATATACAAAGTCATTGGTATGCCCAAAGTTTGAAAATCCCGATTTTCAGGTAATTTTGAGAGAAAAAATGAAATTATTTAAATTTTAGAGAAGTATTTTAATGTGAATATAAAGATCATAAGCATAATGCCGCTATGAAACCAATGGGTTCATATCAATTAGACATAGTTATATTGTTAAATAGAATTTAATACAGTTGAGTAGAGTTATGAACAGACTATATTTTAAAACAAGAAAGGCAAAGGGAGCCAGAAAAAAATCTTACTACCTCAGAAGTAAGTACTCAGAAATCGAATCCGAGTCTCCTACTATCCTGATAGGCTAAAATTTAACTTGGAATTACATACTACAATTAATTTAAAATATTAAATATTTAAAAAGTAAAGGAATTAAAAAGTAAGTTAAGTAGCTTTATTCCCGTCAGGAAAATAAGGTTTACAATGTCAGGATCTTCAAGTGAGGACCATTGTTTTATTTCGGTAAAGGTTGAGCATCAGTAGCACGATTCAGAAGTAGTTTCCAGCTGAGAGGTGATTGTCAGTCTGTGAATAACCTTTTGTAAGCAGTGATTGGATGTGTGTGGGAGAAGAGGGTCCGAGGGCACCATTAAGAAGCGACGGCATAGAGGTCGGCTGGTGTGGTCAATCAATAGACATGGCTAACAGGCCATGAAGCTGCCTACCTCTTTGGTGCGCGGGGAGGGCTTGGCAACGCCTCGCTACTGTGTTTCTCTCGGATACATATGTCAGTGCAGTATTTTACTTACACAGTGCTGCATTTCATAACGGTCTCACACTCACATATATGCAGCCTCTGTAGTCATTCTTTTTACTTTTAATAAATGGGCTAGCGAATACCATTCAGTGTTGCCAGTTTAGCCGAGGAGATATATGCAGATTATTTCATTTCGTGGTAATATATTCGAATTATCCGTAGTGGGGGGGGGGGGAATTACACTTAGGTAGTTTAACATGGAATAAATGGTTATAATCACGAATATGAGAGTGGTGTCACTGGTCACCTTCTCTCCTCATGTGACTTTCATTAATGTCATTTTTTTTTCTATTTATTTATTTTTATTTTTTAGTTAGCTATAAGTTGTGCTTATTCTTACGTGCTTGTTTTCTATCGTCTTTCCGTAGCTACATATTTTGATCCAAGAGCTACTTAAAAACAGGGGTTGAATCTTACGTANATGAAGAGGGAATGAAATAAATCCCAATAAGCTGAATTTCAGTTTTTTTCTTTAACTCATTTCAGATTAAAAATGGAGAACCTTCATGAAATTCTGCCAGCCATTTCTAACAATCACTCTCAATACGGACCACAAGCCCAGGCAAGAATGTCCTCCTCCATGTGATTCCTGGTCTTCTTCTTCTTCTTCTTCTCCACAACGTAAGGTAATGTTGTCCTTCTTTCAGAGGGTTTGGCCTATGCACATTTTCATGTTTCAGAGTCTGCACCGTCCGGTTCTTCTTAGGACGTCAAGTGAAGACATCTGCGGCCCTCTATTTATGCCTCCGTCAGGTTCTTGGTCAATAGAAAAGGACAGCCTTCACATTCCTTGAAGGACAGTCTTCGACAACTTAAGGGCACGAGAGTGCCGTAAGTCGCTGAGCGCAGACTTGGCTCCTTCGTTATTCAGATTGATAACAGGTGCTAAAAGGCTTTTCTTATGCTAACCTCGACATCACGATCTGATCCACCTTCTGTAGATGCAATGCTTTCTATAGGTGAACCCCACCAATTCCTCGAGTTTAAGACCTTCAGTTATTTTGTTCTTGAATATATAAACGCAAAAATTGTATGTATTAATTTCCATGACATTCCGAGGGTAACGTAGTTTTTCTAGTGTTAGATTTGATGAAGACATTTCGTGTAAGAAGTTCTTCGTTAAGTCGCTTGTTAGAGCGGGTGAGAATGGCCGTTGGTCGAGTGTTTATAGTTTCATTTATTTTCACGGCTAACGGCAACGCTTAAACTGTATTCAAGCAAATTTCTGAATGAAATATGACCAAGGGTAGACCTCTTAAAACTCTGGCAAGTGCTCATAAATTCTATCGGCTTTCTCTTTTTTTTTGGGGGGGGGGATCTTAGCTGGTTTCTACCACTTTCAGACTTTGTGTACGAGCAGGCACAAAAAAAAAAAAATTTCCAAAATTTTAAACAGATTACAAAGCAGGCACATTGCTTAACTTAAACAATTAAATGCAAGGGAATAGGATAAAAAATCTAACTGACTCAGCCAGGTAGGTTAAATCATATGTTTTTAAGAAGAACAATAATAAACTAGCTGTATAGGTTAAGTCATATGTTCTATATGACCTCATGATTTAGTTACTGTAGAGCAGGGTCTCTCTCCTCCCATCACCCCGATTGCCCTGATGAAAGCCTGAAACTTTGACGAAAAGCAATAAAAAACTTTTTTAGTTTACAAATCATCTCTCTCTCTCTCTCTCTCTCTCTCTCTCTCTCTCTCTCTCTCTCTCTCTCTCTC
>KZ806888.1:1028292-1044207 GCA_000696205.2 Oncopeltus fasciatus
TGCAGTTTACAATGTGAACAACCACCCTGGGGAGATTTCTCCACTCAACGCCATTGCCCTGATGATGGCTTACTAGCTAAGCCGAAACGTTGGCATAAATAAAAATATTACTCCAAATTTTGGTGTATATTTTTTTCTTCCTGGCCGAAACCCCGACCATTCTCACATGATATTCGAGACGGCCAACTAACCATCAACCATGTCTAATTATATATATATACAAAAATATATAAAAAAAAAGATAAAGAAAAACACAATGTCATTTGAAGGCAGCTAATGTGTCAGCTGATATGACACTAAATAGTCAGAGGTACGGAGTCCGAATGGTGGGATATGAGAGATTCGTTTGGTGGCAGATTTTAGAGAAGATGGCGTTCGGGAGACCACAAGAGGTAGTTAGGTGAGAATCACGACTGAAGATGGCGGCCCCTTTGATGTCCTCTGACGGTCGTTCCATCTCTCCGGGGAATGGCGCACTTACAGGAAGGAGGAGGATATTACCACAGGAATTGTTGCATGTAGAGTATTGGAAAAGGCTCCTCACGCAAGGTCCGCGTCAGCTAGGCGTATTCCCCCAAGTTCCGGTCAAGATTGGCATAGTCAAGTGCCACTGACTGATTTAACTGAACTTAATAGCGAAAAAGGGCAACCAGACAATCAATAATTTAATTTTGCTGAAGCTGGCTCAAGAAGTCGAAGGATGGTCAAGAGACATTGCACAGTTACATTCTTAAATGTCATTTTTATTATGCACCTTTAAAAAAAATGATGAAGAAGTAATAAATATTAATTGAGTTGTGGTGTATTATCCCACGTGAATTTTAAACAATCATTGAGAGAGAATAGAATAAAAAATCTAACTGCCCCAGCCAGGACTTGAAACTGGATCTCCTGCTTGCCGGGCCGGAGAGTTTCCATTGCACCACCGGGACGAGCTAGATAACTTATTAAATTCCCAACTCACTAGCGAGAGCCTAACCCACAAGAAAGACGAATATATCCGTCTAATGCTCGAAGGAGCTGTCATTGTCTAGCTATTTATCGACTCTCGTTATTTCTTTTTATTTTCATTTATAAATATTAATTTAGTTGTGGTTTATTATCCCACGTAAATTTTAAACAATTGATGAGAGGGACTGGAATAAAAACAGACAGATAGATTTTTTATTCATACAAATGAACTCGTTTTAGAACGGTTTCCTCAATACATACATTTTCATATAATTAGTTATTCCAAAATATATTTTTTCTAATGTCATATAACATTTAAAAGAAAAAAAAATTATATTGCGGTAGGTTGAACCAAACCTAATTTAATGATACAATTAAAAAAACAAACATTGTAAAAGCCATCTTCAGAGCTATGGTGAAGGCGAGATGGGACGTCGTATCATCTAGATCGAATCTTGATGACTCAAGATACAGATTTGATACATGATTGTCAGTCAGAAGATTTGATCCAGGTGGCAAGACGTTCCATCTCTCCTTCATCTTAGTCCTGAAGATGGCTTATATACATTTTTTTAAATTGAATTTTTTTTTTTGGATCAACCTTGACCAAACCCCCAACTAATTATCTAATAATAATTTCTAAGGTCAAAAATCATTTGTATATTGCAAAAGATATTTAATTGTGTAACTAGGGGTGTAAGGCGCCCCCTTCTTTACCACCCTGCCGACCAATCTTTGTAGGCTTACTTTTCTCTTTTTATCCTTATCTGCTGGTAAAATCTAATTAGAAATTAACTATTAATTGAATACTATTTTGCCTGGCATCGACAGTGATTAATAAATGAGGCAGGCAATAAAGGGCCGTCTGGACCTTGGGGATTAGTAGTGGAACAGATTGAATGAGATCAAACACGGCAAGTTATTTTTCGGGGTGGTAGTGGGGGTGTAGGATTACTGGGGTGAGGGGTGAAGAGAGGGTTGAAGGACCACTGTCTGTCTTGTCTGCCTTGAGCAGGTGGACTTCTTTTTCCTTGGTCCCTGCAGGTGGCCCAGAGGAAATTACCCCAGTTCTACCTTGTCTTGCGAAAACGTGAATAACAATTCGCTTCAGAATATTCCCTTTAAAACTTTTCCTCCATCTAATTACATGTGGATGAGAAGCATAATAAAAAATAAATAAAAGATTAAATTTAACAAATATTAATTTTATTAGTGGTTTATTATCCCGCATAAATTTTAAACAATTAATGCGAGGGAATAGAATAAAAAAATCTGTCCCAGTCAGGACTCGAACTTGGATCTCCTGATTTCCGGGCACAAACGCTACCACTTGCACCAACGGGACGAGCTAGATAACTTATTAAATTTTCTTACATTGATTGATTAAATTTAACATTTATTCTGTTCTATAATATTTTTCATAACACTAATAATAACAAAAATATTGACGATTATTTAATTTTATCTCCTTGTAAGCTACCCCTCCCCTTCGATTTAATGTCAACCGAAAACAAATCTTTTTAATAATTATTAAAACGAAGCTCGAATACCGATTTCGAAAGATATAAAGAAAGAAAATTACTCAGGGACTTTGAAAAACAAAAATGTCACAGCTGACAAACATGGCTGATTGTGACTTAAATATTATTTAAAAAATAATACTAAAAAATAAAAAAAATAGACCAAAATTTTAAGAAAACATATTGACAGTGCAAAATATTTACACAATCATACAAGTGTTATACAACTCATATTACATATAAAAGAAGTAGAAAAAAGAAGAAGAGATATTTTTTATGATGAGCAGTAAAGTAGATATACAAAGGAGAGAGAAAATTTTATTTAGAAAAATAATAAAAAGGAAGACAGCTCAAAACTAATAATATTAAGAAAGATAATTCAACATTGGCCAAGAGTAATTTCTGGGGCGTAATTATAAAGTAAAGAATATTTAAATATTTGGGCTTTGATGGATAAGAGAATCAGTAGGAGCGAGGAATATTTAGAGGGAAGAAGTTCCTGAGACCAGAGGATCGAATATGGAAGGAACAACTGAATATTTTGAGGCATTTTAGAGACAGGATGGGACAGGAAAGAATTTTAATGTAAAAAATTGGTAGAGATGAGCGAGAGGATTTAGGCTGATAGAGAAGAAAACCAAGAAAATATAAGTAGATGTTTTTTGTTGGGGTTCGGTCAAGGTAGTAAACCTCCTAATAAATTGATCTTATTAAATAAGACATTAGCCACTAACAATCAACAATTAATCTTTTTGGTAAAATGAAGGACAGAAAATATCTTGCCCAAATTCATTAACAATACCTGTAATAATATCACCACACCATTCCACAAACATAAAAATTATTTAACCTGAAATACAATTTTCAAAAATTCTTACTAAATATTCATATCGCTGGAAAAATATCGAAAATCAAAACCATAAATATTAAAATCAATGAATTTAAGTCCATCCCTACCTTGATCAAATCTAAACATATATTCTTTATTAATAATCTCTACGCACAAAAACTCTCCACTAGAATAAGAAAATATTGCCTCTGGAGTGGAGGGACTAATCATTCCATGACTCCAAGTACAGTTCCATGACATGGGCATTCCTCGGCAAACCAAAGAATAACATAATAAAACTGTTTAACAATAGAGTCTATTTCTGTATTTTCCAGAATCCAAAAACTGAAAAATGGCAAAATATGGTAAATAAGGAGACTCTGGGCTTTATTAGATGGAAGTACTACGGTCAACAAGGGATGCAGGGAAATTCGGAATATTAAGGGATGATTTGTATAATTGTAGGCATCGGAAGAGTTTAGTTATTACATTTTTAACTTTTAAATTAACATTCATAAATATTTTCTAAATATGCAGTTTTGTTAAATGTTATGGGATTTAAAAGTAAGAAAACTAAATTTTACACTTAAAACATTTTCTACATTTTGTTTTCGTAGTAAAGACAATAATAAATAAGATTTTAAGATTTTTAATTCAGATCTCATTTCAATCATCTGCAGAAAGACGCTCAATTACCAAATTAGGTTGCAAAAACCTAAAAAGCTAAGTAAACACACTCTTAGACATATGTTGTTGATTATTGTTTGTGGTGCGTTATTGATAGAATCGCAGAAGAAACATTTTTTTTTATATATAGAAAAAATCTAATTATCAAAAATAAAAGCTACATTGAGTTTGGGAATTAAGTAAAAGAAATGTATTTAGAACGGATTTGAGGAGCAGGGACTAGCCACAAATGCTTACGTCACAAAGTGAAGATAGATCCGCAAACCTTCTTCCATCTTTGTTTTGGTGTTTCTACATTTTGTGCAGGAGGTCCGTGCGGCCTTGCCAGAGAACTAGCGCGGCGAGCTGACGGACATGTTGGTGTCCTTGAGATGTGTGTTGAGATGACTCCTGCTGGCCTGCCACCCTTACTGTGGTAACAGGAGCCACCGCTACAAGACGTGCGGAGAAAGCTTCAGAGACAACAACAAATCTTCCTCCAGAAATGTAATCCCGGGACACAAAAGTGTTCTTCCGGAGTGCAAGAAGAGAACTTGGAGTACTTACATATATAAACGGAATAGCTAGCTCTTTTAGAAGCGTTTGACGAAACATTAAATAACTAAAGCCGGAGTTTGAAATCTTCGGCCCATAGGAACTACATACATTCCTAACTCACCTTGGATCTTCTTAAGAAATAGCTATCTCTAAAATATAATAAAACAAAGATAGATCTCACGTCTGATTTTTCTCGAAAGCCAGAAAGAAGTGACCGGATTGACACAGTAGTGATACATAAACATGTAACTCATGTAACCTCTGTAAAAAGTTACAGAACATAAATGATAAAAATTTAAACATTCTCCGATTTTGAATGATAATTATAATTATTTAAATATCATAAATCAGGATTTAAGTACCTTTGTTTTTTTAATTTTAATTACTTGTATATTGTGCTAATGTTTTAGACGATTTTACATACTTTTTTTTTTCAAATCATTTCACATTCTACGCTGATACAAAAAGGCACTATAAGCAAAAAATGTGAAGGTGAAATTAAAAACCACAACCAAATAAAATATTTATAAAGAAAAATTAAATAAAGTAAATGACGAGAGTCGGCAAATAGTTTGACAATGTCAGCTCCTTCGAGTTTAAGACGAAGTTCTCGTCTTTCTCGGGGGTTAGGCTCTCGCTAGTGTAGAGGGAATTTAATGAGATATCTAGCGCGTCCTGGTAGCATAACTGGTAAGTGGATAGCAGGAGATCCAGGTTTGGTTCCTGGCAGGGACAGATAGATTTTTTTATTCTATTCCCTCTCATTAATGGTTTAAAAAGGGGCGTTAAAGTATGAGAGGGTGACAGTTCAAGAATCTGAAGCCCGAGGAAGCTCAGTGCTATGGTTGTTTATTTATTATGGCTACTGTAGATAGCCCCACTTTTCTTGTCCTTAAGTGATAGAAAAAAAATTAATTGTTAATATGTGAGGAAAATATTGATCATATTCCCATTCCCTCCTCAGAGGACCCTGTTTCGACTCATTCTTGCTTTTCTTTGAGTAAGGATTACTTCATTTAGAATTTGAAAATGCAAAGTAAATTTCTGAGACATAAGAAAGATCGTTCGAAAGTACCGGTTTTCCACAGTCCACCTATTGACAGATTGGCGAAATAAAGATTGTCTGTCATGCAGAGATTTCTCATGCTTCATTAAAGATGGATACTGATAAGATTAAATGACCAATTGATCATACATATCGGAAATATTATGATGGAGAACTTTAATGTCGTTGAAGCTAGGAATAATAAAATTAAATAATCAATATAATAATTTATGGTTTAAGATATGGTGCATATTATAAGAAAGAGGAAATGCACACAGCATGATTGCCTTAAGTTCATAAAACTGCAGCATCCAATTGATAGCTAAATGTTTGCATATTTTTCACAGAGACTGAATTTGACTGAATTTTATTAGCGCTGTGAGCGGTCAAACTTAGTAACTACTAGACTGCATCTTTTATGTTGTATGCTTTTGATTATTATTTTCTTTTAAGTGAATTTTATCTTTTATTCATTAGTTTAAAGTAAATATGAAGTAAATCAGCCAATGGTAATCAGTAAATACTTAGAAGATAAATTAAGACAGCTATGGAGTTTTTTTTTTTTTTTTTTTTTTTTTTTTTGTGGTTTCTTCAGTCAAAAGTAAAAGTATCATTTTCATTATATTATTATCATTCCTTTATTATTGTCAACAATAGAAAACATATGTATACTACCCTCTTGAATGTTATTATTCTTTAACAGTTTCAAGACAACACGACAGCAGTTCCGTTAGTTGTGAAGGAGAACTCGACGAGCCGGGAGTAAAATGTACCCCTGGACCACATGTGAAGCAGCGTTATGTAAAGGTGCTAGAATTAACCCTTAAAGCGTCCTTCAGACACATTATTAACAGCAGTAGATAGGCCCCAGCAGACAGTAATTGTTACGTCACATGGGAAACAAGACTGTTCCGTTTGCGGCTTTCTATTGCGTCACATTCTCCACGCGTATTTCTCGATGGGAACAACGAGGTATGAGGCAAAGCAGAGAGCAATGACTGCAGAAATATCCCGTAGAATGAGACAGCAGCTCGCCTCCTATCTCCTGCGGTAGTCTTCCGATTTATGAGAGTCTTCCTGGCCTCTAGCGGGGCTTTCATTCTGCAATGAATAAATCCTTGTAATCGAAGATTCCTCCATCCTTCATTGAAAACATGGTGGCTCATTTCATGTAATGGAGAGGCAAGGACGGCCTAGAGGATTGGACTTTTCAAACTCGTAAGTTTTTTTTCTTTGCTTCTGTTAGTAATGGCCAATAGAATGGAAGAATATCAGGCGGCCAAATCTGTTACTAACCAGGATTCCCACGATTTACGAAGGATAGACAATGATAACAACGAGTGACGTTTTAAATGTATTCTATAAAGTAATATCTAAAAATATTATTGAATATAAATGCAATAAAATTGTATTAGATTTTTATTAAAAAAACAAAAAAAAAACAAAAAAAAAAAACAAAACAAGAAAGGAGTCTTTTCTAAATCTGATCTTACCTCAATCAACTTCCCTATTGTCTGATTTCAGCCATTAACGAACGCTGAACGAAGGACTTCATAGAGTAGATGAAATAACGAATTTCTTTTCTCTAGCTTGAAACAAAAGGGGTTCGATTCTGTTTAATTTGTAAATATCTTTCTTAATAAGCCTTTTTGAGTGAAATTTATTATTTAAAAAAAGTTAAAAATTTAATTTAATGCCAATTGAGATCTACTAGCTTTTTAGTTCGGGAATATGCCTGTTAAAATTTAGAAATGTCCCATGTCATGGGATACATGACTCCGATCCCAGACTTTCCCTCGGAGGACGCCCTGGGGGCAAGAGATGTGTACGTGCGCGAGGCCGAAAGAGCAAGTTTGGCAGTTACTGAGCAAGTAGAGAAATACTCTTCCATAGCGGATACTCTACACCCTTGTATTTTTTTTTACATTATCTGCCGACGTTTCGGCTTACATTGTAAGAAAAAATACACTTTTTTTAAAAATTGGTATTTTCTTGGATCTACTTTGACCGAACCCAACAAAAAAAAATCTAATAATAATATCTATGGTCAAAAAACTCTCCATTTGTGGAAATTTATTGTTGTTTAGTATATACTTCATATATAAAATGCTCTATATATCTCTTTCTATCTCTTTCTCCCCCTCCTTGCGGCTAGGCAAACACATTATTGTGTTAATTATTTGTAGTGCACATTGGGGGATTCGTTGTGGAGGGAATATAAATTTATTTATTTTTTCACGGAGGATAAATTATGTATTTAGGTTCAGATGCTTGCATGACTTTTTGTTATGCTAGTACTATTCCTATTGTTTATTTTATAATTAATATATAAGTACGTAGTCATATTTATAATGATGTACATGTAAAATATTCATTTATTATATATTCTCACGTCTGATTTTTCTCGAAAGCCAGAAAGAAGTGACCGGATTGACACAGTAGTGATACATAAACATGTAACTCATGTAACCTCTGTAAAAAGTTACAGAACATAAATGATAAAAATTTAAACATTCTCCGATTTTGAATGATAATTATAATTATTTAAATATCATAAATCAGGATTTAAGTACCTTTGTTTTTTTAATTTTAATTACTTGTATATTGTGCTAATGTTTTAGACGATTTTACATACTTTTTTTTTTCNGAGAGAGAGAGAGAGAAGGTAACTTTTACTAGGGGGGCCTATAATTCGGCCTAAATTGAAGGGCATATCCTCCACATGACGTGGACACAGAGTGGCGGCCATGTTGAGCACGAACAGAGGGAGGTATGTGCGAACATGTTTAAGGCGTTTCCGGCACGTGGCACAGCGACCCTCCTCAAGATATCTCTTGGTGTGGGGTAACTTTTCTCATATCACCACCGATCCAACTTAAGAGAAGCCAAGAAGGGATCTAATACAGTAGTACAGTTCTTAAGAGTTATAACTTTCTCTACCTTCCTTCAAGTGCTTGATTGTTCCTGAGTACCAGAAGTCTAGCTCTCTGCCATATGCCTTTCTTGAAAATAATTTATTATCTATAATATTTTTGGAAATTGCTAAAATATTAAAGGATTTAAAAAAAAAGGCTAATTAAGTCCTAAGTATTATCGAATAAAGAATGCATGAGTAACGCTAACATTTTTTAACAATACTCTAAGCCATTCATTCGTATCAGACTTTCTCATTTGCATAATTATGTATTGATAAAATTGTATATTAAACTTATTCAAATGCTTTTCCCGGATTAACAGATGATTTAAGCAAAAAGTAACAAAAGTTGTAAATCTTTATTTCTAGTTTTACAAAAGAGCATTATTTTTCAACATTACTAACTCCCGTCCAAATGAGGTGGTCTGCAAATGACATTTATTTAATTATTTACTTTATATATTTATTTACTATACATGTATAGGTTTATTGATAGATTTATAAATTTTATAGTTCTCCTCAACATCATTACAATTTTTCAGGCGACTTATGAATTGGAATCTTATCTTGGAGATATAATGCTACATTCTTAAGTATATTTTCCTGTTAATTCATTTAAAATATTTTTAATGTGCAAGTGACACATAAAAAGAAATAAATGAAAAAGGTAATGATTTTTTTTGGCATTTTTCTAATAAAAAATTAATTTCACAATACTAAGATGATTTTAGTTGGGGTTCGGTCGAGGTAGATCCAAAAAAAAACACAAATTAAAAAAATGTATTTTTTTTAATGAAGGATTATCTGCCAACGTTTCGGCTTACATTGTAAGCCATCTTCAGGGCTATCATGAAGATGAGAGAGGACGTCCTGTCCCTAAGTTCACATTTCCATGACTGAGTCATGATGGCTTACAATGTAAGCCGAAACGTTGGCAGATAATCCTTTATTAAAAATACATTTTTTTTTAAATTTGTGTTTTTTGGATCTACCTTGACCGAACCCCAACTAAAATCATCTTAGAATAATATCTACGGTCAACAAACTCTCTTTTTTAATTTCACAATATTTCAAGCATTCCATAAAAATTAAAAATTTACCTTTATAAATATTAATTTTATTTGTGGTTTTAAATTCCACGCAAATTTAAATCAATTAGTGTAAGGGAATAGAATAAAAAATCTAACTGTCCCAGGATCTCCTGCAAACCGGGCAAGCGCGTTATCCAATTACGTTAGCAGGAGAGCCAGATAATTTATATTCTATTCCCCTGCATTAATTGATTTAAATTTACGTGGGATTAAAAACCACAAATAAAATTAATATTTATAAATGAAAATAAAAAGTAAATAATAAGAGTCGATAAATAGCTCGACAATGCCAGCTCCTTCGAGCATAAGACTATGTATTCGTCTTTCTCGTTGGTTAGGCTCTCGCAAGTGTGTTGGGAATTTAATAAGTTATCTAACTCGTCCCGGTGGTGCAAATGGTAGCATACTGGCGCGGAAAGCAGGAGATCCAGGTTCGAGTCCTGGCTGGGACAGTTAGATTTCTTATTCTATTTCCTCGCATTAATTGATTTAAAAATTTACCGTAAAACTGTACTATTTGGAACACCAAATATTGTACAGTATGTAACAACATACTGTACCTTATTTCTGACAATATTATTTATATATGATTATATTTTCCTTCAATAAGAGAATCACCTACAATGTTCAAGAGAAATATCTAAGTCCTTAAGATGTCTGAGAGAGTAGACTTTTTGCTGGACGCTATTCTGAAAGGAGCCATCTAACAAACTGTATTGAGGTTTGACAGGAATGACAGGACAGGTATTTTTGGATGCGTTCGATGGCGCAGTTGACCAAGAAATGAAGATGAAGTGCGAGAAGGAATTAGAAATGAACCTAATAATGTAAGTATTGGACACATTTTCAACCGAGTAAGAATATCGCGAAGTCCACTTAATCATAAACGCCTAGGTTACCGCACATAACATGTTTCACATAAGTCCTCAAATTATGACGTCTGGAGGCCTGTCAACCATCTGTGGTGCGTTAATGTTGAAAATGAATGGTATGGTGAAACTAGAAATTATGACTTAAAACTCTTATTTCTTAAATTTTATAAAATTAAATCTTGGCTTAGCGGTGTAAAGCATTTATTCCTGTTTATCATGTACACAGGTCATGCACAAGCCTTGTACCAGCTGGTCCCCAAAGAAGAAATTACTTCTTCAGCCCTAATTATTGGCTCCTTGGGAGGTGAACATGGCGGCAACTTAATAAACACCGATAATTGGAGAGTGCAGCATCAAATAAGACCACCAAGCTGCATCAGAGCTGGCGCCGACGCCTAGAAATGGCTTTCTCTCCAAGTATAATAAGCACAGTATTTATATCGATACAGCAGTTACATGCACCAGTAATCACACAATTACACACACATTCACTCTAATGTTAGAGAATGTTTTTATTTGAGAAATCAGCTGGCTTTACATTTTAATTAGGGACATTACATAATGTTTAAACACCAAATGTGACTAAATAATTCATGAGAGGGAACAGAATAAAAAAATCTATCTGTCCTCGCCAGGAATCGAACCTGGATCTCTTGCTATCCGGGCCTAGTATGCTGACCTTTACACCACAAGGACAGGCTAGATATCTCACTCTATTCCCTCTTCATTAGCGAGAGATATCACTTCTGTTCCCTCTCATGAATTATTTATAATTTACGTGGGATAAAAAACCACAACCAAAATAAAATATTTAAAAATACCAAATGTGACTGTTTAAAGTAAAAAAGCTAAATAATTTCCATTTGAAGTTACATAAAATATAAATTTAGCCACTACTTAATATCAGTTGGACCACTTCAACAGTTGCTCAACCTCAAAACAACGGCACTAGAGACAGGCATACCTTTCCCATGTAACCCTATCGTAACCTTCCTTCAGTAGTAGTTCTATTTCAGAGCATGTAGAGTATTCTTATCGCGGATAGTTATAATCGATTCCTATACCCCCCCTCCACCACCTCCCTTCTCAAAAATAAACTAAACGAGGCATGGTTTTAGTGAATTCTGCTATAACTCTTCTTCTTGTTCTTTCTCTTCCTCCTTAGTGCCTTTCAGCGTGGAGGTGCCTCAGTCCAGGCAAACCAAGCCTCCCGATCTCGAACCAGCGCCCTCATGGCATTCCAATTTCTGCCTCTCTTCTCTCCTACACTTGAGATGTAGTCAGTCCATTGAGTTATGGGTCTCCCTCTGGGACGTTTCCCTGTTGGTCTGGCCTCAAAGTATTTCCTAGCATCCCGGTCCTCATTCATCCGGCAGAGATGTCCAAACCATCTAAGTTGCCTCTTTTCAAGGTTATCCTTTAGGGAGCCAACCCCCAGTTCTCTAATTTTATCATTCCTGACACGATCTCTTCTATAACTCTTGATGTCTTATGGAAATTAATTACATATTTTTCTGCATGCGGCTTTTAAATGCAAAACGGAGTTATTTTTGGATAAGGCAAATTAAATACGCTATATGTTGTTAATATTTCAATTATTTTCTGTAGCTTCAACATCTCAACTATTCAACTGCTAAACTTTACCCTAATAAACTCCATTATAAAACTTTATAAGTATCCGTTAAAGTGATTCATGTTCAGAAATTACAAATTTAGTGGGGCATTTTTATTTTGCAAAAATTACTGGTAATGACTTGCTGACTGGAATGGTGGATTCCAAGGAGTAAGGAGTAGTTCTGTAAAGTTAGATTCGGCTTCCATAATGCGGTCATTGATAGAGGAGCGAAACGGCTTGATTGCAATGATGGGTCTGACGACTGTTATTCAATTTTTCGTGACTAGAAGTACCACGAAGTCGAGAGCAGTCAGCAGTGAGATTTCACAGTCAAGAGACTGACGATGGGAGAGGGTCACCACGTTCACGACTTGGGAAGCCGAAGGAGACTGCCGTAATATCTCTTGCCTGAAATGAGTAACGGAGACAGTCTCTGGGAACAGGTCTGCAGGACATTGAGGATTTTCCTATCTTGTCTGAAGGAGCAAGGACGCCCAGGAAGTGGCTGAAGAATTGAAGAGGACCTGTGACTCTCACCTACCAAGGGGAAGAGACATTTAGGAATACTCTTCTAGGTTGTAATTGAGGATACTTCTGTTGCCCGGAAGAGCGACATGGAAGGGATACGGAACGCGGTTATCACACTGAGGATAAGTGCCCTAATTAAAAAAAAATTAAAAATTAAAAATTAAAAATAATTCAAACATTCGAAGGCTTTTTATTATGTCGCGAAAAAGAAAAAGGGGAAGTCATTGAGAGGATTAGACTCATGATGATCCCGAGTCTATAATTAGCTGAAAGAAAGACAGACCTTTCTTGTACACAGACAGATATTCCCTTGCAGATATTTCTTATCTCTACATGATTTCCAGGAAAGGCTCCATATAAAACACCGTTACCTTCCCTTCACTCTCATATGTTAGTCGAAGTTTCCACAATTTCCGGCTTGTTTCTTTAACGATCAATTACCATCACACATCTAACGGCAATAGGATTAATTGCTATTGACGATTTACAGGTCCGCAATAATACAGACAGAGAGACACAAACTCACACCCGCTTTTATATACATACACACAGGAATTAAAGGATTTCACGTTTTGACCGAAATCCGATGAGGGATTTATAAGAAGACCAAATTGAATAATCGTCAATATTTTGCTTCTATATGGTAATATTACAAAGAAAAAAATAAACACAATATATATAATACAATGATAGGCATATAATACGGACCATATTTAAGAATGTAACTAAAAGGGTTTAACCAGGACAATACCATTTAATAACTTATCAGACTTGTCCTGGTAGCATAACTGGTAAATGCACCGGCCCGGATAGCAGGAGATCCAGGTTCGAGTCCTGGCTGTCAATTTATATTCAAGTTAAGACGAATTACTGGAGGTGCCTATTGACCAAGTAAACGTGGAGGTATCGAATGAGGAATGAAGTGGTCCTTGAGAGGTCCAGTATAATCGATACCGTCCCGATCCGGATAATGAAGAAGAGACTCCTTCACAACGGTCTTTGGATCGTGGATGGAAGAATACAGGTAGCCAAACAGGATACAGGACCGGGAGCAGCCAAGGAGATCCAGGCACTTGTGGAGTCCGATCAGAAGTGGTTCTAGCCGACGCCGACTCCGAGGAGGACAGGCCTGTAGAACGGCAAGACTTGGAGGAGACGCCGCCATAAGGAATGTTAGTACTTGAGGTAGCCTGACCTACTCTTCATGTTCCTGATTATTGGCAGGAAGCCTTATTCTGGACATAGGATACTCTGGTTTACACAGTGAAAAAGCAACTGTAAAGTTGATCGATTTTCGTTTTAATTACTGAGCACGTCAGAAAAAGTTTAAATTTCAACTTTTTAATTCATTAAAATTGTCATTTTGGAAAGTTTCAGTTTATGTAATCATGTATTTCATTAGGAGATTAATCTTCCTTGGGATTAGATTGTAACCTTGTTTGTGTAATAATTAAGTAGGATTTACATTTAGGCTTTGGTTGTCATGTTGTTCTTAATTCTCTTCTGAGAAAGAGTAAAGTTTACACTTAAACATATTGATTTAAGTCAAAGGGATATAGACATTTAATTTGTCAGTATTCTATTTGTTTGACTTTTAGTTTTATTATCGAGTAGGTTAGTATAAGCAAGAATTGAGTAGTTTATCTTATAAAGAAAATATTCTTCTTTGCCAATGGTCAATGCTTTTTTAAGAAGTCTCTGGAAAGGAAGAAATGGTCATTTCGGAATGTAACTCAGAGGTGAGTGAATGAGGAGTAGTGCTGTAACTGGCCATGTTCGGGAGAAAGTGTTGATCGGTCTGCCCACGCCTCGGGGTCACCACGATCTCCCAGAGGAACGCCCCTTCGCTCTTCGTCTGGGGCACCGCTAATGCCTCCAGGAACTTTAATCATATTCCAAAGCGCTGCCCTGCTTGCCTTAGACATGGAATTGAAGAAGTTCAACATATAGACATCAGCTCAACATGTATATATGGGCACCAACTGTGTAGTGGGCTATGTAGTAGTCTGTACGTGAATCGATGCTAAACGTTCTGGCCTTGAATTCCGGATAGAATTTTTTTAATTCCAAGATAGGACCAGGTTAGCCTTTCACAATTAGTACGAAAGTTACTCACCAGGGAGCGCTATAATCACCGGACTGATGGGATCCGCCAATCTTCAGGTGATGAGTCATCTAAAGGTGTTACATATTTCCTAAAGAAAGTCAAGGTCATCCAAGTTTATCGGCGACTGAAACTACCTCTAAAAAAACTGCCAAATATGTATTCGAATGATGGTATGAGTGTGTGCAGTTATAGATCGCAGTTATGTCCAAGCACAAATAACGTGGCAACAAATCCCACGTGTTGTGTGTTGTTAAAGCCAACCAAAAACAAACATAATTAGCTTCTTTTTTTTTATTTTTTTTTATTTTGTTAGGCTTCATATGTATATGCACCGAAAAATAATGTTTACATCAAATTACATTTTATAATATATATATGTATAAACATTTTTTTTTAGTTGGCTTAAGACCCGAAAGAACTATTGGATCCTTACTTAGAACTCATATTGGCGAGATATATATGATTTACACCCACTCATAAACACATTCGTATACAATATCAGGTAGTGCAAGGTATAAAAGGTATCAAGACAAAGAAAGGAAGCCACTTACCATAGTCTTACAATAAAAACAGATGGTTATCCTGATCAATTATCAAGACAAATGCACGTTCTCCTGCGTCTTCTACCCCAAGACGTGGTCTAATTCTGTCTACTTACTTCAAATAATTTCTTCCCGCTTCTAAACATACTCCCTCACGTTAATGACCAAAGATTTACATGACATTAAAAAAAAAAATAAATAAATAAAATAAAACAAAAAAAAAAACAGGGATCTTCACCGATACTCCCTAGAAATCCTCCATTTCGCTCTTGCTATAGGAGCTTTAGAATGAAAAATTGAAAAAATTTCAAACCGAATAAAAAATGAAAAATTGTTAAAAACCAAAAATTTGGGGTTTTCTTATGGTGGGATTTTTCGTTTCTATTTTTTCGATATTTTTCTAATTCCTACTTTCGATTTCCGATCCTACTTATTAGGATAACAAAATTAATTTGAAGATAGTTCGTTGACCGTCGCGAACCTAATGCGGATGGACTGGTCGGGGATTCGGTCTTGGAATTTTAAGAAATAGAAACTAATTTGTAAAACAAATAAGTTATATTGCTGTCAGTATTTCGGCCTAAATTTCAGAACCTCTTCAGGGCAATGTGGTGATGGAGGAAAGAGAGAGAGAGAGAGAGAGAGAGAGAGAGAGAGAGAGAGAGAGAGAGAGAGAG
>KZ806888.1:1073538-1087487 GCA_000696205.2 Oncopeltus fasciatus
GGCGGGATTTGAACCCGCAGCGTCTGGATTGCAAGACTTAAAGGATCCCCTGAGCTACCCAGGCGCTCCTAAGTCTTTTTCAAACATGCTATTTCTTTGAGGGGCTAATGTATTATTTAACCAAAACTTGAACCAACGCAATTATTTAAGAGCATAAAAATAAAGCTTGTGGAAGAATACCTTCATTTTTTTCCAACAATAGATAAACTATTTTATTACAAAATTGGTTTATAGACAATTTATTTAATTTAATATTTATAATTATTACAAATTTTTACAAATGAATTTTGATTAAAGGAAGTTTCTTATTAATAAAGCTCTAGATAAATTTCCGCCGTAAAAACTTAGGAATACAAAGATAAACTTCATTTAATTTATTTCGCCAACTATAAATATATGTTTCTAACTGTGTCTTCGTATTATAATTTAGTTTATATTCCACAACCAGGAACTTCATTTCTGTCGGCATTAAAGTCTCTTACTTGGAGACTTTAACGCTCAGAAAAGTATTTGGATATGTTAACTTCTCTTCGCAGAATCTCCCTCAGCTTCTGGATTCGCAGAAATCGTACATCAGTGACGATTCATTCATTCATTATTCATCTATACCTCTTGAATTGATTCTCTTCATCAACTTTATGTCGACAAATCAAAGGACATTTTCGTGCTAATTTCGACTCCGCAGACCGAATAAACGTCTGCTTAGTTCGATCTAAGAGAGAGGTCATTCCCAATTATTACCTTTTTTACTTTTTAAATATGTACTTGGGGCATGGCAATTCAGTGGTTATGTTACCGGGCTCCTAAACCAGTTAGCTTTACTTTATCTGCGCTTCTGTTTGTAATGGAACATGGGATTCGTTTTGTGCTCCCAGGTCCAACCAGCCCTAATAAGACAATATTCTTCCTAGGATAAGAATGAAACAGAAGGTCAGGTTAGTTTGCTGACCTGTTCCAGTTTGCGGTAAACATTGCCGTTTTATTTTTCTTGTCTTGTCGCCTGTAGAGAGTCACAAAAATTAATAGTCAAATATGGAAGTACTGAGAACAAGTAAATTAGCAGAAAGGAAAAGGAGAAAGAAAATTCGAAATTAAGCAAAGATGCAAACGTTTTCTTAAAATAATGCATTTAATAATTTTTTTAAAATGTAACCAAGAAAAGCAACCATCTTTTCCTTTTTTAATCTGCCATACTTTAAGAAGCAGTTTTGCAGTCGATTTGCAGAAAGACTATAGTTTTCTTGAGTAATTTCTTACCCCCACAAGTTATTATTATTTTTTTTTTTTTATGAGGGTTACTGTATATCCTCTGAGATATTGTTATAATGATATATGGGGTAGAGTAGCAGGACAAAGATAGAAAAAGGCCATCTTCCCTAAGCTTAAGATTATACTAATTAATTAGATAATTAATTAATTTCTTAAATTAAATTTCCTAAATTTAACTTCAGCTAATTTTCCTCAACAACTTAACCGTCACTAATTACCAAAACTAGTTAAGCCTTGTTATTCCTTCGAGTTACATTTTTGAAGTTAGGAGACATTATTCTCAATGCTTTTTATTTTTATAAATTTAGATGATTAAAATAAAGTCAAGTTTGTCAAATAATACAAAGATTTAAATGAGCAACTTAACATTGATTATACTTTGTTCTGTTATTATTTCTATGTTTTATATGTAAGTTCGTAACACTTACATACTCCTAACCAAGTTTGCTATTCTCATACTTATTCATCCATGAAACTCCGTACGATATCTGAGTTTTGTAACTGGTCTCAAGACTAATCTGGATGGAACGCACAGGACAGAAAAGACAAGAGCTAAACAAATCCTAAAGACAATTCAGTAGATCACAACTATAAGTATAAACAAAAAAAAATGATTTNCTGGGTAGAACTGGCTACAACTGTAGTAGTCTATAACATCATGGTATGCGACAGAAGCTGGGTAAATCCACACACACACTCATTTATCTTCTCTAAATAAAAAATAAAATATGCGTCTATATATATCTAACAATGAACCGCTTTAATAGTTCAAATTCTTGACACCAGGCTGCGTTACTGATCTTAAACCTCATGTAGAATTTGGCGAGACAGGAGACTTGATGTCAATGTCGAATTTTCAGTGTTGCATACGATTTTAAATAGTTTACGTACAATCTTCTTATTTTAGTTGAGAAAGCATGTCCGACGAGATAGGTAACTATTTTTTTTTTTTAATTCTTAAATATATCCTAAAAATTTATAAAAAAAATATTCAAATTAGATTCCATTTTATGTTATTAAAATGGTAGGTGGGATGAGGGTAGCGCACACAACTTCTTAGAATAACGTAAATTTCTTAATAAACGTCTTACTAAAATGTTCTAACTCGCTACTGTGCATACTCGGTTCTCATGAGCTGTAGCCATGACCTCCGGGAGAGATGTGGCTGTTCTACTTCTGATTTATGTGGGTGTAGATCTCTGTAGAAATGCACTTGCCACTAGGTGTCTGTAGTAACAACTATGCCCACCGCATATTATAAATAGTATCCTGATTACATGAGCTAAGTACCGTGGGATGTATTAAGTGTATCTGTCATCCAGAGAAAGAGACAACTGCACCTATAGTTGCAGCTAAGAGTTCTAAGCCCCTCCATGATTGTGTCCTGTTTACAAGGATCAAGTTCTCCGCTCCTGAACATACCACAGCTTTCCTCCGCTGAAAGTGATAGCTACAATCTGCTACTCGTGTAGCTGCTACTTTCTTCGGCAGATGTCTGCTGTCTCCTGCAAAGAAAGAGCATAGAACAACCTAATAGGTGTACCCGGTTGTAAATATCACTTCCTCTGAAGGACTGTTATAGTATAACCTAGTATGGAGTAATTAGTTCTTGGAGACAGGATTCTATCATATAGGTAAATGAAGGAGATGACAACTGTAGCCGTTCTTGAAAAGAGGTGATAGACAACAGTTGTCACGACTACTAATAGTTCACTATGAACATTTTCAGAATTTAGGCTGATGAATACTCCAGACTAGAACGGTCAGTTTAGAAATGTTAGTGTTTTGCAATTGTTATTGACTTTTTAAAATTTATTTTACATTCAAAGTTAAAATAAAAAATGAATTTGGTGATACAAAAGGTTAACGTTGGAATTTCCCAACAACTACTAAATATCCTTTCCTCGAGCTGGGTAGAGCTCTGCGTCCGACAGCCTCGAAGGCCCTGTGATTTTCTTCAGAGATTTACACCCGCATAAATCTGAAGTGGAAGGTCCTCATCTCTCCAGGAGGTCATGGCTCCAGCTCATGAGAACCGAGTGTGCACAGGTAGATCTCCTCAGACGAGGATGAGAACAGTTGGCACAGTTGCGACTCAGCAAATTCTAGAAATCGTCTTCAGACATAAGACTTTTCTCTTAGACATTCTTAACGACACCTACTGCTCATTAAACGCCCCAATAATATAAAGTATAATAAAATGCAATATTATGAATTAAGTTCGATTTGAAATGTAATTAAGACTGTAGATATATTTAAGAATGAAAAAATAGTTCCGAATTCTCAATTTTCTCAACCAGTATTAGAAGATCGTAAGTAAATTATTTAAAATCATACCAAAATGGTTATGACTCGTCGAGTTTTACTTCCGGTTTATAAAAAAAAAAGTTACACAGACTGGTGTCAAGTATTTGAACTATTGGTCTGCAAATAGTTTTCCTTTTTCAAGTATTCTCAAATGTCACGTTCGCTCCTTATTTTACAGTGCACCATGTTAGAATATGCATGAAGTAAATAACCCACTCGAGTCCAGAAAAAAAGAAAAAAACTTATAGAGGGAAGACAAATGTATTTGTAAGGATTTATGGTACTGGAAAACCTTTCTAGGCTACGATTTATAAAAAGTCTGCGAAATAAGGCTAAGAGAGTGACTTCCATGTTTAGAAGAACTTAATTGGGCTTAAGTCTATTATTAATATATAATTTAATACAAAATATTAGGTCCATTAATGTGTTTAACAAATTGTTTTATCAAAATCTTGTACATAAAATGCATCCCTAAATTTAAGAAAAAACCATCAACGATAAAAAATGAAATATTCCCAAACATTTAATTTGCTGAAAAGATACAGATGAAATTCGTTTTCTATTAAAGTAATTAGTCACAAACAATAAAAGTATTCAATTGAGAACTAAGAATAAGTTTTAAGTTTTGCACAAATTTGAATATATTTAGACTTATCCATATTGTCAAGTTTTATTGCATCAGAGCTTAAAAAATATTATTTTTGTATTTCAGCATTAGTGAATTTGTTACTTTACAAACTTTAACTTCGTTGTATATAATTGTACATAGATTTTACATGTTTTTTCTTTGGGTTTCTGGAGATAAAGTAGAATTATTACTATTTAAAGATATCATAATGTATGCGATGATAAAATACTAAACACTTAATGCTGTAAAAGTTGTTTATTTGAAATGTATGCATACAATTTGCTCGTATTGTATGGCAAATTAACTTGTTCCGTCTACATTATCTAAGCTGCAGAAACCATCTTTCATCAGCAATTACTACTGTATTCTTCCTCCAGGCACTAGAAGATCCACACTCTGCCCCTAGTATTCAGTTATTTTTTAATTTAATCGATAGCCAATTCTAAGTAATTATGTGCAATAGACGAAAAATAAATCTTTCGCAACCTCTCGGCCATTAAAGTCTTCCTAATTGATGGCATAACCCAAAGAGAAAGGTGAAAGAGGTTGTACGTCTAATTTCTGGGCAACACTATTTTTACGTCACTAAGATGTATCTCTGTCGAATCACTCCATCTTATGGAGTCCGGTACTTGTGATGTAAGCACTACCCAGCGTACAAGTCTCTCAACCCACGCCTGTGGTCCAAACGCGTGCGATAAAACCAGAGTCTTAGAGCTTTAAAAGTACGCAAAATGGTGAAATCAATAGGTCATTAAATTTTATTCTTGTTAGATAAATAATTACTATTATTATTATTTACAATAAAAACAAAGCTAGTCACCTCGGCACCAAGACAGGCTTTATGAAAAATGTCGACAGATCTTTTTTGATTCAGCGAGTTAAATATATCGTCCTTTTCAAATTTTAGGCATTTATATATAGNATAATATATGTACGTACTGGCTCTAGCATATGTAATTTTAAAATAATAAAACCTAATTTAGTATTTAGATTTCTTTATAAAAACCTATGTAAGAGTTCTTAAGGGGGTAAATTTTGTTGTATTGTCAGGGGTCTTAAGAAATATCAAATAGAACAATCGAAGATATCTTCGTTGTTCGTAGAGGTACAAAAATATTTCTAGAACATAATAATTTCAATTCATTGACATTTTTCAACATTCTTATTGCATAAAATTTCATAATTGCATATGTAATAATTTTGTTAATATTCACAAATATGTTGAAGAATGTAATTACTGGTGTTGGGTGAGCCCTAGTATTGTTTATATTTAAGACTAGTTTAGTATTTATGTATTCATTTTGGTTGAAACGGGATGAAGGAATTTATAATCTAATATTTTGAATATTACTGAATTTGATATTTTAAATTACACTTAATCCACTGCTAAATTTGAATTATTTTCTTTATTATTGGTTATATGCATTGTATTCTTTATATAATTAATATATTGGTCATACATTTATTTTGAATAGATGAATTCCCATTTTTTAATGCCTTTGCTTTTATTTGTTTGGATATATTTTGTCATAGTATGACATATTTGCCTGGTTTAATCTTGAGAAAATGTGTATGGAGTACATAAGGAATAAAGTGAATTTTAGCAGGCTTACCTTTTATCGCATTCCGAAAAATACCAGAATCTATTGAGGTTGTTCTCATGATCGATTTTTAGTTTTTTACTACTTCTGATTTATGTGGGTGTAGATCTCTGTAGAAATGCACTTGCCACTAGGTGTCTGTAGTAACAACTATGCCCACCGCATATTATAAATAGTATCCTGATTACATGAGCTAAGTACCGTGGGATGTATTAAGTGTATCTGTCATCCAGAGAAAGAGACAACTGCACCTATAGTTACAGCTAAGAGTTCTAAGCCCCTCCATGATTGTGTCCTGTTTACAAGAATCAAGTTCTCCGCTCCTGAACATACCACAGCTTTCCTCCGCTGAAAGTGATAGCTACAATCTGCTACTCGTGTAGCTGCTACTTTCTTCGGCAGATGTCTGCTGTCTCCTGCAAAGAAAGAGCATAGAACAACCTAATAGGTGTACCCGGTTGTAAATATCACTTCCTCTGAAGGACTGTTATAGTATAACCTAGTATGGAGTAATTAGTTCTTGGAGACAGGATTCTATCATATAGGTAAATGAAGGAGATGACAACTGTAGCCGTTCTTGAAAAGAGGTGATAGACAACAGTTGTCACGACTACTAATAGTTCACTATGAACATTTTCAGAATTTAGGCTGATGAATACTCCAGACTAGAACGGTCAGTTTAGAAATGTTAGTGTTTTGCAATTGTTATTGACTTTTTAAAATTTATTTTACATTCAAAGTTAAAATAAAAAATGAATTTGGTGATACCAAAGGTTAACGTTGGAATTTNATTTTATATAAATAGCTTCAGTTATCAATTTGTAGAATTTAATAATGTTAACTATCTCTTCGAGAGAGTAGGGGTGTATCCGAAAAGGTAGGCGATAGACAATATGCTTATTTGTGTGCAGGAATCCAAGATAAGATGTGACCTTGACCAGGAATAAGTCAGTGACATACAAGAATGACGTAAGGACTTAGTGATAAAGAGATGGAGGCAGTGAGCTACCTGTCCTGGGTCTCTCGTCCAGCTTTCCGGAGTGAGGAGCGACCGGGCCGGGACACACTACACACTGAGGGAGAAGAGATAGCACTGATTTGAGGAGGGCTTACCGAGCACTGGCAGAGCTTCGTGGTGTGGCCGCGGTGGGAGTGGTGGCGCCACTATCTGCTCCTGCAACACAACATACATTTTACTAGCACAATCTGTAGTAACTCCAAGAAACTAATACATTTCACTAGCACCCTCTGTCTCAAACGCATGCAACTAATACATTTCACATGCACCATCTGTAGTAACTCCAAGAAACTAATACATTTCACTAGCACCATCTGTCGCAAACGCAAGCAACTAATACATTTCACAAGCACAATCTGTCGCAACTAGAAGCAACTAATAAAGTAAGCGTGAATGTTTGACATACAAGAATAAAAATACAATTTTCCAAATTCGTACTCAAGGTTTTATTCATGAATTTAACAGAATTCATATTTCCTTTTTGACCACATAAGAGACTAACAGGCACCCAAGCAAATCAATATTTATTTTACCAAGAATAACATTGAGGGTATTTATGTGTTTCTCATTGCTAGAGAGTAGCATGTGTTAGGGTAATTTATGAGGATCTTTGTTTACCAACTTAACACAGTTCTTTCAATGCTCTTGTACAGCTTATAGTAATGTATTTCTACACTAGATGGATTTCTAGTCTTCCAAACTCAAGCGATAAGATTTCAGAAATTGCCAACTTTACAACAAAAAAAAAGTTTGCCTTCTCTTCCCCATAAACATCATCATATAAGCATGATCACATATTTAATTAAATTTTATTTCTGGTAATTATGGTGGCATTACAGAACCGTTTAGTTTATTTTTACCACATTTTCCGTAAGGAAATGAAATAAAACTTCACTTCTCTCTGACTAAGGGCGAGAGATCCCCGAAAATTTTGCCCCTCGTGATTTTTTATTTTTGTGTGTGCGCTGCACTCTCTATCCCACACGTTCTTCATTACTACACACACACACACACACGCATATCATATGTATACATTTTATAACGGACCATATTTACGCAGCTTGGTGACAATGACCTATCTGAAAACAATCACCAATGACCTCAGTAGTCGACGCGCGAAAAAAACAAAAACAAGAAGACTCTCCAAAATACAAAAATTAAAACTAAAACAATAGCCAAAAGTTAATATCAGAATTAAAAATTTTAACATTTCCATTTAAATGCATAAACAATATTCGTCTTAGAGGAGTAAAGACAACTATATTAATTTCCTCTTTCTTTTAAGTAGGACATATTTAGTTTCCAAAGCTGGCGAAGGCCATGATATTAGAATGGTAGATTTCTGAGGCTGGCTCTAGGCTGCTTGGAAAAGCTCAACATTCATAGATACATACTTAAATTTTTTCTTCAAAATTAATTTAGACTGTAATAGCAATAATACATAAACACCAAAAAAATGAAAATTACCATCCATGTTCTATAAATATTTGCCACAGTAATAAAAATAACTAAAATATAATTTGATCTTCCCATAAGCTTCGTCCCTCTCACACATCTGTTAAAAAAAAAATCATTATTTATTCTGAAAGCCTTAATACCGACTTTTATTTCTATTATCTGAATATGAAGGGACCCGCCCAATATGTTTCTTAAAATGAGTTTTTTCAAAATGTATTTTGTAAAATATAACTGTTAGAAATTTAACTACTCTGAATTCCCCACCCTTCTTGACCATTTAGTAATTCAGCAGTAATTCATACAGACATATATATATATATATATATAGGGAGAGACAGAGAGAGAGAGAGAGAGAGAGTGAGTGTGAGAGAGGGCGCCAGTGGAATTCCTGAGGTCTTCCTGGGTCTTGCAATCCTGTCTTTGCTGGTGGTTGAAAGGGAAGCTAACCTTTCTGGCTAATATGTAATATATATATAAAACATACAAAATGTTCATACATATATCATGTTCAAGGTCTAACGCCTGGAATTTTAAAAATACAAAGAATCAGTTAGGAGCTTCTGTTAGCAGTCCGTTAAATGAGATTGACCCAAAATATAAAATGACCAGTATCTTCATCACTGATAATAGATACGAATTATAATTACATAATATATGTAAAATTTAGATTTTTTTCTAGTATTTTTGTTTGATTAGATTTAGAAAACTAATGTAAATTAAAAAAATATTTAAGAATATTACTTCCAAGATTTGATGAATTCCTTTCGAATTTCGAATAAGGTTATTAAGGCTTTATATTACTAACTTTTTAATGAATTTAATTTATTTTTGGCTGATAATGGATGAGAAATAGGGAAAGATTTAGAATAAGAATTGTAATTGAAATACCTTTCTTATATCTGATGCTACAAAGAAATGTATTCATCTTGATTGAAATTATATTCTTTAATTCTATTGTAATTTCCAAAATATTTTAACGTAGACCCCTAATAAGGTCAATATTTAAATGCCTAACTAGGAAGACTCAATGCTTCTTCTAATCTTCCCTCCGAAGTATTTTAAAGCCACCCTTAATGAACTCATAATGCACATAAGTTCTCTATTCGGCTCGAAACTAGTTGTATATCTAATTTACTCTAATAATATTTATTGCAAATTCTTATTTATTCTTATTATATTATATATTATTTATTGAAACATGCTTTGTTTACGCTGCTCCTGCCTGATACCATTTTTCTATTCATTATCATTATAATTTTATAATTCTGCTCATTAAAGTGCTGTAAATTTACTTTAAGTTTAAATACAGTCAATAACATTGTTCCTCCTGTCTCATTCTTCCAACGTAGTATCTAAAAGTTTTAGGATTCTCAAAGTTTTTCCTAATTTCAAGTGATCAGCCCTAAATTCTGAAAGTGAATAAGTCTGACATCGCGTAAACTAAGCATATTTTCTATGTTTTTATTAGACAAAACTAGAAGCAACAGTGTATATGCCTATATATACCTAAGTATATATGCCTCATAAGGCATTAGCTTAAATTTCAGGACAGTACACCTTGCTCTAGTCAAATCTGTAAGAGGCGAGAAAGCACTCAGGTATCGTAGTTAAATTATTGAATATATTCTTTAATAAGCCTTTTTCGTATGAATAAACTAATACAAAAAAGAAAGATGATTGATATAAAATTCTGGCAACTCATTAACTCCCCTCTCCCTTTCTTTTAAAAAATAAATTTATTTAATTTTTTTTTTTTGATAAATAAGTCTAAATACCGAATACGGTTTCTAAATTTAAAAAAAAGGGGGCCCACTTAACATTCTAAATTCTATTCTCAAATATTTTTCTTAATAAGCACATTATTTATAAACACAGCAAAAAAAAATTGCATAATGAAAATTCTAAAAATATAGAACTGAATTAGAATTGAACACATGTCAAACCATTGTAAAACACAAAATATACCTTTTTTACTTTCTTATAATTGAGTTGTAAAAAAAAAAAAAAAATTAAAATGGTAATATCNGTTATTCCGCCATTAGCCGTTCCGAAAATACCTCTCCAAAGAGCAATGTTAAGTTTATTAACAAGAAATGAGAAGTTGACCATATGTATTCTGGCGTCACTTTTTGGAAATGTCACCGTCGTATGTCTAAGGGTTCTATCACCTTATACTCCTACGTTCTTAGGCTCTTTTGAAGGGTGAATTAATCAGTTGTATTTTCTATCCCCTTTCTATTAATGTCATATCCCGCAATGTGCGTCACTTCCAAAAATAAATATTAAAAATTAAATTTCTCATAAATTCAGTTTGATCATTTCTTTCCTAACACTTATAATAATGAAAATATTAACGATTGTGCAATCTGTTCATTCTATAAACAATCCCCTCCCTTCATTTGATTACAACAAGTAAACCATCGTCTGATATATATATGTATACTCATACAACCCTGTCAAGAGAATTCACAGTTACTAAAGTGTAGAAAAAAGGAAAGAAAAAAAAAAAAAAAAAAAATTAAAATGGTAACATCTCATTATTATCAATATTCCAAAAAAAAAAAAATGTCAAACACTATAAGTGTTTCTTTCAACTAATTCCGTATTTTTTTTTTCTTTTAATTTTTAAGAATAATTTTCATTTTTCTCGAAGGTACTGGGCTATGACCTCATTTATAGATGTAAAAAGGATGGTTAGGCAATTCTATTATTCCACTAATCCTCAACCGGTATGACTAAAGAAAGCTTCAACTACATTAACTATTACCTTTATTGTCCTTTTATTACATTAATATTAATTAAATATAGCTAAAGATTTTTAATCTTTAAGATTTTAATCTTCTCTGTTCGTCTGGTTTCAACTCGGGCGTTATACTATTCCTTTTCATTTGTAAATATAAATTTACTTGTGGTTTATTATCGCACGTAAATTTTAGAAAATTAATAAGAGGGAATAGAATAAAAAATCTATCTGTCCCAGCCAGGCTCGAACCAGGATCTCCTGCTATCCGGGCCGGTATGCTTCCATTACACCACCGGGACGAGCTAGATAACTTATTAGACTCCCAACAGATAGATTTTTTATTCTATTCCCTCTCATTAATTGTTTAAAATTTACGTGGGATAATAAACCACAACTAAATTAATATTTATAAATGAAAATTAAAAAAGTAAATAACGAGTGTCGATAAATAGCTAAACAATGTCAGCTCCTTCGAGCAAAAGACGATGTATTCTTAGGCTCTCGCTAGTGTGTTGGGAGTTTAATAAGTTATCTAGCTCGTCCTGGTGGTGCAATGGAAGCATACCGGCCCGGAAAGCAGGAGATCCAGGTTCGAGTCCTGGCTGGGACAGATAGATTTTTTATTCTATTCCCTCTCAATGATTGTTTAAAAACTATTCCTTTACGGTTTTAAAAACAAATTAATCAATAACTTACATATATGTGTAATGAAAGATGACAAATTTGCTTATTTTACTAGACCATGTATGACAGCCTTTCCAAATAGTTCCTCTAAACATGAATTCTCTAATCCATCCATACATGAACTCATCCGAGGAATAATTTTTAAAGGGTCATATTTTTCTTTTCCTAAGTGGGATCAGAAGAAAACTCGAGAAAATATTTTATTAACAGACTTTTTTAAAGAATTTTTCGTAATAAATGATTTAGACATATTGATTAACTAAACATATATTAACTTTAGTTAACATACAGGAATGTATTCCAGGAAGCTGATGTAGCTCCTTCAGTATCTAGCTTAGGCAATTCTGCATGAGAGCTTGGTCTTGCTCATTGCTTCGCTTAGGGGTGATGGTGTACTATAAGTAGTCTATGATTGTGACTATACGAAACGCGAAAGTAAATTTGACATGTCGTATAGAATATATTTACGTTTTCACTTAAAGGTAGTTTCACACTAAAGAATAAACTTTTCTGAATTATATTTCAAAACTTTCTGTCAAATAAACTTTTTGGTAATTCAGAAAAAAATTTAAATTGAATTTTGCTTTTAAAACCTATTAATATGGTCGTAGAGGTAGCTGATAAAAAATATTCACCTTTTACTTATGTTGAATTACTTTGATTTTTTTTTTTTTTAGAAAAAAAAATTCTGATTGCTTCTCAAGATGGCACAATTTAAAACTCTTCAAATGAAACTTTCATATTATGTCCTCAGATCATTACATCTATATTTCTGTCTTTCGCGAGGTAATATTCCTGCACCAACCTCCTCAAAGTTGTGGTCTCAGCCAGTTTGGTGCTAGCTCAGCCTTCAAAGGTGTCCTGGCACTTGACTGATACTGGAGGGTTTTAAAGACTATTACTTATAAATGGTAAAATAATATATCTGGTTTATTTAGAATTGCAAGAACTTATAGTTTTGCATTTATATTTGTTAGCTAACGTTTATTTACTAATCTAAAGTAGGCATCATAATACGGAAAATAAATCTCTCCAATAATAACTCAAGGGATTTTCTTTCCCTGTGATCTCTTTTCCTGGTGAACTATCGACAAGGTAACTCCCTGAGTCGCACATGTAAATCTGAAAGAGATTGGAGGTGCACTACAGCCCTACGTATCTTTGCACCGGAGGAAGGCTCCAAAAAGAATTTACTGTTTCACCAGCTAAATAGAATTCGTGAAAGTGACATACATTATATATCCTTTTATAAAAGTCACGTTTTTCTTATCAACAATGAAAACCACTATTTCTCATTCAATCAATAGTTTAAAAAATTTTTTAGAAGAAAAATATAGAAAGATTAGCGTTAAATTGATTTTCATACTAACCCCCACTTCTCATTGTTGCTTAAAAATTAAAATTGTGATATGGAGCTGTATAATTAGCTGATTTCACTATACGAACAGAAAAGATGGATCCACTGAAATAGAAGTTAGTATTTGTTACAACTAATTCTGTCCTTCTACATAGGACGCTCTTCACAACAATTGCATAAGAAGATAAGTGTGAGAGGTGTAATCTACTAAAAATGCGGTTTAAATGTATTTCAAGTGAGTTTCTTTTAAAGGTACATAAAACTGAATACCGCAACTAGATAAATCAAGCATGCTACATAAATGAGAAATATTATCTGTTTTAATATTTTTCTTTCTCAGTTCGTCTTATACAGATAACAGCTAATTATTCTATTAACAATAAGGATAGTAATGGACTTAGGCAGGCATCTTGCTTGACTCCTCCAGCTGTGCTAAAACGCTCAGGCTACAATTATACTCAATCCCAGAATTAATCACGGGTCTCTGACAAGTTTCTCTAAGCTCAATGGGCGGCTCTTGTATTTCCCTTCCCGGATCCAGTCAACTGTAGACCAGAGATCGAGAAAGAAAGGGTGGAAATTCTCCTCTATCTCTCAGGATATTTGTAGCACGTTTTTCTGAGAGGGAATGTGATCCTGTCTCTGCCTCCTGAATCTCTGCCTCCTGAGTCTCATGCCTAACAGAGACTCCCAGATCAAAGGCTCAACGAGAAGTCTTTTCAAACGTGTTCAAATTCATCGGTTTTCTAATATGCCAATGTCAACTTGTAGACTTTGTTAGACATATTGTTTTATAATTGATGCTGTAAATATTTGTGTTCTTGTGTGTGTTTATATATATATATATATATATACACACACACACACACACACATATAAAT
>KZ806888.1:1093944-1107233 GCA_000696205.2 Oncopeltus fasciatus
CTAATATATAAACAAATTTAAATTTAATTTAACTTAAATAAATTTAACGGTGGAGCTATAAAATTCTCTGGGATTTAAAAGCCATATTTGAAGCTCAATGACACTGTTAATGCTTCTGAAGAGAAACAAAAACAAAAAAAAACTTTTAATATGTGAAAAAAAAAGTTCCAGGTCTAGTAAGAGATTTGGTGAACTGATTAAATTAATACAATATTTAAAGAAACTTAATTATTCTACCACTTTACGATTTACTATTACTGACAATTAATGGATAATTCATTAATTTACAATGTTTTGCATATTGCATATTGCATGTGAATCCCTTATTATATTTATTACTTCATTAATTAACTACTTTTTTTTATTTCTTCGTTCAGATTATTTATTCGAAACATTTTCATTAATTCATTATTTACTAGTTTATATTTCCTTGTTGAGAATATTTATTTGACCTATTTTCATTCATTTCATTTATTACTATTTTCTTACTGTTGTATTGTTCTAATTTCTAATTGGCGTTCAATTTCTTTTCTTAATTTTACTTAATGTTTTTATTTGTTTCATTTATTTTTATATAACACATGCCAAACTCAAACCCACAGCGCTATGCCAGGAATCCTAGACAGATCCCATCAGCTAATCCGTTGCCCAGGTTCAAAGTCTAAAATAGTGGCTTTGGGCTTGGGATTATTAGACAAAGCTTTACATTTTTGTTGTCTTAGTTTTCTTCGTACCTCCATCGATTTAACTGCCAAGAATTGGTCTCCATTGTAAAGTTAGATAACGACAACTTTTGTGCCATTACAACTATCCACCTTCTTCTTTCTTGAGTAATGAAAATTAAATTCCTTTATTTTTTTTTTTTGTTTAACTACATTTTGTCCTATTTCAAATATTTCTTTTTCTAATAGTTAATTTTCAAATTCATATCGTTCCAACAATTTAGTTATTTTATTACGGGAAATTCTATTGTTCATAAGTATATATTAAAATAAATTACTAAACCTCTAAGAAAATAAACTATTATAGAATAGTTCTCAACGGTTTTGTTTTTATAATGTAACGTTTTTGTTTACGTTCCTCCCCAGGGCACATTTTATTTATATCCACTTTGATATAAATAACATCTGTTTTTATTTACTATATTTTCATCTTAAATTTTGTTAAATGTAAATAAAGGTGAAATCTGTTGTTGTTCTTTACGAGAGATCAAAGGTTCTACTTATCCTGTAGCGTCTTCACACATAACACATTACATACATCTATGTTACATAATTACATGCAATCAATTAGTAGAACTTTCCAGATAGATATGGTGATAGTTATAGAATATTGTACTGCGAAGTGATAGCCAAGAGTCCCTCATCAAACAACATCAACTAACCGGATCTCATTTGACTTTATTTCCTCTCCATCACTTTTATCTAGGAAACACTTTTTACAGTGAGTAAATACATACTGCATGAGTTCTTCTTCATTAACTGAGTTTTACCAACCTCCNAAAATATTTGATCTCATAAATAAATGACTTAACTGCAATTTATGGGCAAATAATTTCATTCCTTCTCGAGGTAGTGCCCCCCCCCCCCATTTACCTCATAAGTCGTCCTCCATTCTTCCTTGTCCAGTTTCCTCTGGCGATAGGTGCGCGAAGAACAGCATATGTTAATGTCCGCCTTTTACTCCAATGTTTCTCTCACACTGGAAAGGAAGTGTGAAAGTACCGCTAGAAATACATACATGAAGAAAGTATTTCCCACGTTTTATTTAAAATTTATATAGATAACAATTATTATGTTCTTAAGTCCCGGAGAACAATGAAGGGAAAAGGTAAGTGTCCCTGTGGATGACCCTAGGCTGGCCGGGAGGGAGTTATAAGCAGAGACGCTCAACCTGGAATGTTAATTCTTAAACATATTCTTTTTTTGCGTTAAATATATATGTGTCTTTGGCGATGTCATGGAAAATAAATGTTAGAAGCTAACATTTTATGCTATTATTTATTTCATTAGCTCTAAATCTCTTATTCTTCTCGATTAATTTTAGCCAAAATAAAATCATTTGACAGTTTTCAAAAGAAATTCAAATAAAAAATGTACTTTCTTTGTTTTAAAAATCGTCAATGCTGAAAATATATTATAAAGCCTGTCAGGCAGGAGCTGTGTGAACCAAGAGAATTCCTCAACATTTTAGTTAATAATATTTATAATTAAACTTTTATCTCATGTAATTCCACATTAAGATCAATAACATAATTTCCATTTAAAAGCGCATTACTTAGTTTCATAAAGACCTTAGTTTTAACATTTTAGAGCGACTTGCTAAAATTTGGCCTGCATTGACAAATTCACACTTCTTGCGACTGAACCAAACCTTGAGATACGACTTTAAGCCAAGTCTATTCACATACATTTAGAACATAACCTCATTAATGACAATACAGACAAATACTATATTTCTTCCACATACAGTAATTTTAGTTCGCATCTTAAAACAAAAAATCCCATAAGACCACCTCATAAGATTTCAGTATTCCTCACCAGACCTCAAGCCACCTAATCCTTCGTGTCTCTCACCCCACTCCCACATACCCTTCCTCTTCCCTCCCATATCTCTCGAATATAGAAACAGACCAGTCATGATTTAGTCACTGTAGAGCAGGAGCCTCTCTCTCTCTCTCTCTCTCTATCTCTCCATATCACCCTACTTGCACGTTGGAATTCAAGCCAAAACGTTGGCTAAAACTATAAAAACTTTTTTATTAGATGATTTTAGTTGGGGTTCGGTCAAGGTAGATCCAAAAAAATACAAATTTAAAAAAAAAGTGTATTTTTTAAAAGATTCTGTCCTGAAGATGGCTTACAATGTAAGCCGAAACGTTGGCAGATAATCTTTTAAAAAATACACTTTTTTTTTTTAAATTTGTATTTTGTTGGATCTACCTTGAAAGAACCCCAACTAAAATCATCTAATAATAATATCTACGGCCAAACAACTCTCCTTTTTAAAAACGGTTGCAAATTAGTTTTTATTTCTTCAGCTCTCAAGACCGAATTCGAGACAATCCTTTCCACACAAATAAGAATATTTTAAATTAATTATGTCAGATGAGCTGCACATGTTTATGATTTATAATTAATTTCTTAATTTTTTAAGTTTATATTTTACAATTAGTTTCAGAAATTGTAATTTATAACAGTAGATATAGACATTTTGTAATTATTTGTAGTTAATTTATTTCATTTACAGCAGTGGTAAGTAGCTATACTTTTTACAGGTGTTAGGGCCCTCTTGATGGAAGGGATCGGGCGGTGGTGATGAAAGGGCAGGCTGCAAGAAGGGCAGGTCGTGGAGGTGATGCAGACCGATGGAGCGGAAGGCCATTGTCTTGAGGAGGACTTCCGGTCCTGGTACAGGTGTACCATTCTCTGTCACCAACAGAGGTCCTTAATAGATCAACTTACACTCCAACAAGCAAGTTACACATACAAGACACAAGCAAGTCACACTACCCGCTGTTCATTAAGTGAATATTTAAGTAGGATTTACTCGTTATTTAAATGAGTACTCCCACTCAATCTTACCGTAACTTTTAAATCGGCGTATTTTAATTGCGATAATAAATATCATATCTTAATTTAAAGTAAAATATGTAATTTAAAATTTAAATATAGGGCACCAGCTTAGCGGAGTCGATCAGTTTGGGACTCCCAAGCCGGGTAGTGCATGTTCGATATTAACTTCTCCAGCGGATGTTAGAGTAGAGTGGTAACCTACAGATAACCCCTCACTTCATTATCTTCTGCGGCTGAAGAAGAAGTAAAGAATAATCCGTCATACGTAAACTAACTGAACACTTCAGCATCTTTATTGTTATATATCTGTATTTCCATGCATTATAAAATATATCTTACACCAATATACAAAACTGTGTTCAGTTTCATTCATCTGAATTAATTATTGCGCCCGCAACAGCAAAAATACATTAGTTTTACTCGTACTAAACATTACAGGTAATGTCCCCACTATTCGTCTGATTTTGCTCAGAAACAAATTAGTATTTCTTTTTGTGTATTTAAAAGTGATAAGCCAAATTTAATTATGATAAACAGTTGATTGCGTTTCAGGTAGAGTTCAGGTTAACCACCTTTCTTGATTGTTATATTTCTCAAATCTGTGTTGAGTTTTATTTCAGAAACTAAATATCCCACCCATTACTACGGCTTCCTGTCTAACTTATAAAACATTTATTTTATCAGTAAACATATCTCTGTTAAGTTTCATTGCATAAACTAAACATGTAAGCCGTTACATTGGAAAAACGTTTTCCTCTCGTACTGGACATTTTAGGCAAACCCCCGCTCCTTTTGTTGCAGTCTTGCTCAAGAATGAACGTAGTCTTACGAATATAAAATGTTCATGCCGATTTTCATAAATAAAAATTCTAAACACACACACACAATCACATATATATTTAATCTAAGGGGTTATTATAACTACCAATGAATATAGAACTATCATACCTTCTATTATCGTTCTTCATTGGTTTCTGCAGTGACAGTGAACGCATGTATTCGGCCACGAAGATGGACAATGTCCGAAAGCGCTCGCCAACAGATGATGGTTTGCAGNGTACTGGTGAAAATGTCGAGAAAAAAAATTGCCATTAGAACAATCTCAATTTCTTGGTACCAAATGAAGAGGTCCCAGGATTAATTTTCTCTAGATTTTTCACGGTGACTGTAGATGAATGTGTGTGCGTACCACTTATTTATTTATCGCTCTACAGGTCGTACTGTTTGATGGAGTCGTAATAAAATTCAAAAAGTAAACTCTCCTTGGGAAAATCCGAATAGGGGAGGGACAGTTCAGTGCTGGACTACATATGAAAATAGTCTACTTTGTCTACGCCATTCATCAGTCGAAACTTATATGTCACATTTATAACTTATATGGCAGCAGTCACTTAAAAAAAATAAAAACATATTGGATGGAAACTTCAGACGACGGCTTATACATATACATTTTTTTATATGAAGTTTATATTTCACATTTTAGTTTTACGAATTACTACTATTATATTAAATTTATTCTCGACCCAACTTATATGTTATCAGCATTGTATTTTGGAGCTAAATATTAATAGAATTCTGTCTATACTGAAACCATTATTTTCTTTCTTTTCTGTTCAACACTTGCTCCTATTGGTATAACATCAATGGAATTCATATTAGCAAGTACTTCATAAACAAAGAAAATTTGTTATTAGGTCCTTAGACGATTTTAGTTGGGATTAGGTCAAGGTAGATACAAAAAACACAAATTTAAAAAATGTATTTTTTAATAAAGGATTATCTGCCAACGTTTCGGATTACATTGTAAGCCATCTTCAGGGCTATCATGAAGACGAGAGAGGAGATTTCCATGACTGGAAATGTGAACTTAGGGAGAGGACGCGTCCTATCTCGACTTCATGATAGACAGCCCTGAAGATGGCTTACAATGCAAGCCGAAACGTTGGCAGATAATCCTTTAAAAAAATACACTTTTTTTTTTTTAATTTGTATTTTTAGTTGGGCTCCGGTAGAGGTACATCCAAAAAATACAAATTGAAAAAAAATGTATTTTTAAATTATCTGTCGGTTCATGTCATGAAAATGTCAACCTAGAGACAGTCCCCTCTTGCCTTCATGACAGCCCTGAAGATGGCTTAAATGCAAGCCGAAACGTTGGCAGATAATTTTACAAGATACATTTTTTTTAAATTGTATTTTTTGTTCTACCTTGACCGAACCCCAACAAAAAAATATCTAATAATAATATCTATGGTAAAAAAAATAACTCTCCATTTGAACATATACAGAAAATTTTTGGTTCGCGAAAAAAGAAATTTTTAGTCTCATAATTAACATTGAATGTCTTGTTAACTATGAAAGTCCTTAATCACTTGCCAATAAGGGAAGAGTCTGTTTAGGCAGGAGAGGTTGACAAAAAACAGAAGTAAATTGGCCTTTAGCTCCAGAACAGTTTTGTCAACAATAATACAATTTTACAATGTGAGATAAAATACAAAAACAAAAAAACAAAAAAAAATAGAGAACTTCAGTGGATTTCTTAAACCGGTATTATTCATTATTATAATTAACCTAAGTAAAAACGCCATAATGGGATTTAATTTATGTTTAAACTAAGCTTTGATTATTAAATACATTATACCACTATTTATCCAGAAATGAAAGCCTCTTAAATAAAAAGATAGGTATAAATTTGTTAGGCGATCAAAGGGAACTTGGAATAGAGAGGTTACTTTTAGATAGCCACCTAATTGTTGCATGGAAAGTCAATATGAATAAATAAATAAATGTCTCAACTTAAGAGAGTTACAGAAGCATGTTGCCACATAATCAAAGGAGGTCGACAAGGCGTTACTTCTTCGCCATTTGCAAAAAGAGCATTCGGAAATTGAGGAAAATTCCGGAATTGACCCAAGACACAGGTTCTTCATGACGTCACCGCAGGAAGCTAGGGGTTCCAGCCTATTTCCCCAGAAATGGATCGTACTCTTACACAACACCTGACAAGGTTTTCGAGGAATACTCCAGATGGCACTCTTGCCTTCGCGTGTAAACATGGCTCTCTCTCAGCTGACGGTCAGTACAATCTTCGAGGTATAGACATTTCAACCACAACTGGATGCTCTTCTATTCTTAATAAGTAGTTACACAATGTGATTTCAACTATAAACATTTACATATTCGTGTGTCTGATTTTTAATACTTTAATACCTTTTTATGGCCGTACCATCTGTTTCAACACAAAGAAAATAGGTGTACCAACAGATAAGAAATATACTGAATGCGAAGCAGAGTTACCGATTACAATATCATATAAATAAATAATTAGTAATTAAATCAGTTGAGAAATTAGCTCTCCACATTACTGTAAGTTTTTTAAATTTTTTATTGACAGTTATAAAATGTAAAACACCCACATAAAAAATCAGTAAACTCAAACCCTCTCGCCCCTTCTGAACGATTAATTTACTAACCAACAGTTTTTGTAGTGTAAAACTCCAAATAATTGTTATTATCTCTACGATTTCGAAGATTATAGTGATTATCAGGGAAGTAATTAATTCATAGATTATTTTGAAAGGATCATATCTTCTGTAGGATAAATACACTTAAAGAATACATTTCTTTGAAGCCAGAGAACTGTTTTATGAATTAAACTTCCTCGGGGAATGAGATAGCTGTAGTCATCTCATTCCACTCCTGTGCACGAAGTTCCCAGCTTAAACATGAGAAGTTAACAAAAGTTATTAAATTAACTTCAGATTTAAAAAATACTGTAATAGAAATATTAATTTAGTTGTGGTTAATTATCCCACGTAAATTTTAAACAATTAATGCGAGGGAATAAAACAATTAATGTCCCAGGTAGGACTCGAATCTGGATCTCCGACGAGTTCCGGTGGTGCAAGTGCATTCGTCCCCGGAAAGTAGAAGATCCAGGTTCGTGTCCTGCCTGGGACAGATAGATTTTTTATTCTATTCCCTCGCATTAATTGTTTATACTGGAATAGAGAGTGAAAATGTCATCTTTGTCGTGCTCATCTTTGACTGAGACGGCATTTCGATTCATTCCTAACCCAAGAGCCAAGTTATCAGTCAGTTTCTACACATCAAGTTATCTTATGATAAGAAGAAGACGATCTGATTCACATTCAATAGGAAATCTGAAACGGGGAGTAGTATGAGGAAGTGGAAATTCTAATATCTGAGGGATCTGGAGGATTAACAAGAGATCATCCTGATATTTCTAGATAAAGTCTTGGGGGACCGAGAAGAATATTCTTAAGGGGATCATTTAAAGTAATTTAGCTGTTAGTATTTCACCTACATCTACTGAGCACAGGAATTTGAAGAAAAACAGGCCCTGAAAAGTAAGGATTACAGACTCTAAGGTACAACAAGTTCGCTGAATGAAATAGGCTAGTTTGGGGTTCTGTAATTTTCCAATTTTAGACAACTATTGACAGGAACATAGTTAAATGAAGCAGCGGAATCCAGAGACGCCATGATGAATTCGGAATATAGTTATTAAAGGATCGGGATAAACAGGGATTCAAGATGATAATTGTGGTGATGTAATCCCACATTTCATTATTTATTTGAATCGTACAGGGAGCTAGAAGAAAAACCAAAGAACTCTATACCTCAGCTGGGGATCGAACCCGGGCCCACGGTTGAGGTAGAGAGTTTTTTCTAGCTCCCTGTACGATTCAAATTAATAATAAAATGTGGGATTACATTACCACAATTATCGTTATGAGTAGAATTTAATTTTTCAACATCACTGTTCCACAAAATTGACGTAATACTTTTTTCAGCAACTTCTTAGTTCAAGTCGCCTGAAACTCAAGTAACCTAGCAACTTATACCTGAGTTACTAGGTATAGGTTGCTAAGTTGTTAGGCATAGGTATAAGTTGCAAAGTGTTACATATGGTTTCTAGGCATACTTGCTAGGTATAAGTTACTTGGTATAGCATATCTAAGGCGTAGTAACCTATACGTTGATCGCGTAATAAACTCATATCTAGGTATAGTATCTAGGTAGATGATAAGTTGCTAAGTTGCTTGGTGTATTCACTAGGTATAAGTATACCTATGTTGCTAGGTTTCTAGGTATACTTGCTAGATATAGGTTGTTCGTCCAAGACTTGAACATGGGATTTATGTCTAAAAAAACACGAATATTTTCTTTCTCACAAACAAATTCGGTCCCAGAAATGGTTTTTGTAATTCATTTCATTTTAACTGTCTATTTCAGTAACTAGTATATATAAAATATCAGCTAATGAGGAGTGGCTCTCGTTCGAAAAACTCAAAATTTCTCTGGGATTTATAATAATGTAATTATCTGTTGTTATTTTAAAATAACATGCTGAATGAGCAGAAAGCAATTTCCTACAGTTATAAAATACTAAGTATTTAATTATTAAAAACATACCATAAAGTGCATACTTAAATTGATTTGTTAAAATTTAAGAAAATAAACCAAATTTCAGTGTATTGTGTAATGTAAGTTAATTTTCTATTATATTATATTATTATATTTTGATATACGTACTCATTTTTAAATTGTTTATTTAAATTAATTATCTCGAAAATAAAAGATAATTTCCAAATACAATAATAGAAATGTTTAAAATACAATTAGATTTTCTAATTAGGAAATTAGAAATTAAATACAAAATACCAGGTTGATCTAAATGATAAACCGCTTTATTTTTTATTGTGTTTCTAAGCAAAATTTATTTACCTTCCATTTCTTAGAGTAAAATGTGGGTTTTTATTTTTCCCACGGCGTTAAGATTCCAGGAAGCTCACATAAATATCTGAGATAAATAAATTCCCAGGTGAATATATTAGAGCGAGAGCTCTCTGTTGTTGGTTTAATTTAAATTCTGATTGCCGCCCTCCACCAGGGGAAAACGAACAGAAAAACAAGCAAAGCTAGAAGAAATGGGAATGAGATCAACGAGGCTGCTGCTCCTAGTGGCACTTCTATCAACTACAAATCTCATCGTTCCTGGCATGTACTATGCTGTTTCGTACATTTTCGTAAGTTTCGAGGTGGTGTGTGTGTGTGTGTGTGTGTGTGAGTGTGCATGGCGTCAAACGCGCCTTCTTATATACACGGCAGGACACAGACGGTCTTAATGTCATTGACGCAAGAGCTGCGTGAACTAAGCAGATGACCCTGTCCCATTAAATATGTACACGGATAATGACTAAATAAGTCATTATCAAATAATAATAACAAATAGTTATTACCAGCTGGAAAACCAGTGACAGTAAAAGGTAAGATCGCTTCTTTAATATCGATACTTTATATAGATACATAAAAATGTATCTATCTATTGTTTGACGTATAAAAGTACAAACAATAAATAGATACATTTTTTATTTGAATTATTTACAGGTACAAATACATATAATGTCACAATAATAAAAACATAAGGCTTGGCTTTTATAAGCCGTCAGCCCGAGTTTGCCGTGACAACAGGTTTAATACAGACAAATATTATCTTAATTATCCTTTATTTATTCTTTTTAAACTAAAAAAAACTATAATTACTTAAATAATAACATTACTATCTTATATTAATTAATTCATTTATAAATTAACAGTTCAATATTAATAACATACCCTTCTTCATAAATATCACTATATCACTTAAACAATAATTCAAATAGTACAAACAATATTGATATATTAAATTCAAAACAATGTTTCTCATTTTACTACATAAAGTAACTGAAACACAATGAATTTTTTCATCAATTTTTAGTGCAAGAGAACAGAATAAAAAATCAAAATGTCCCAGCCAGCACTTGAACCTGGATCCCTGCTATTCGGGCCGGTGCATTTTCCATTTATGCTACCAGGCAAGTCTAATAAGTTAATAGTGTCTAGAGTCTAACCTCCGAGGCAGACGATTATATCGTCTTATGCTCGAAGGAGCTGACATTATCAAGCTGTTTAAATGACTCTCGTTATTTACTTTTAAATTTTAATTTTATAAATATTACTTTCTGTGGTATTTAATCCCACGTAAATTTTAACAATTTTTAGTTAAACTTTTAACAATTTCATTTAAACAGTTTGACAATGTCAGCTCCTCCGAGCATAAGACGATATATTCGTCTGCCTCGGAGGTTGGACTCTCGACACTAGTGCGGGGAATTTAATAACTTATCAGACTGATCCCGGTAGCACAATTGGTAAATGCACCGGCCCGGATAGGAGGAGATTCAGGTTCGTGTCCTGGCTGAGACAGTTAGATTTTTTATTCTGTTCCCTTGCACTAAAAATTGTTAAAAATTTGCGTGGGATTAAATACCACAAAAAAAAATTTAATGAATCATTTCATGTATTTGCAGTAAGCTCGTCGTGAACTTACTTCAAATACATAAAATGGAGTGTATACTAGGTATTATGGATATCATTAGGGTTTTATATCGATCTATCCCTTCTAAATGATCTGAAATGTTTTCCTATCCACTCATCCCTTCTGAAATTGGGCGAATTGCTTCCTCTGTCAGACATCTCTCACCCTTTCCTATATCGATACCACTGGTCGATCTAGCCACTGTCGTCAGCCCACTATTCCTAATAGTTCGCTGATGAACTTGATCTGTCGATGCAACCACAGTCGATCTACGCCCTACTCCTGAGAGTTCGTGTATCGACATAGCCGCGAACTTACACAAACGACTAAAAGCGCTCCAAGTGTGGACTGTGAGAACTAGGCGACACTCCTCACAGGGAAAACTATTTTTTCCTGCGTTTCTATTTATTCCAGCTGAAGTCGGCCTGCAAGCTATAGAATCCTGTTTTGGCCTTTGTACTTACTACACTCTACTACAATAACTTATCCACTTTCTACTCACACCGCCTTTTAGGTAAACATAACTCAACGTTTATACGTTTCCTTCCCCTTAAAAACTCTTTAAAGATTCTTGCAGCCACGACCAGCACAGAAAATGTACTGTAAACCAAATCAAAATCTAACTTTGTGTTATTATTTAATCCATGGATAATTAATAGAAATATAATTAAAATGACAGCGTTAATGGATTGGATTTGGCCGAGGGCTATTTTATATATTTTTTTTTCAATTTATATTAATGATATATCAAGTTATCATACCTCCTATTATCTGTCTTCATTGGTTTCTGCAAACCATCTTCTGTTGGCGAGCGCTTTCGGACATTGTCCATCTTCTTGGCCAAATACATGTGTTCACTGTCACTGTCTGTATTCAACTGCAGTTCAACACAGACAGTTGAATACAGACAGTGACAGTGAACACATGTATTCGGCCAAGAAGATGGACAATGTCCGAAAGCGCTCGCCAACAGAAGATGGTTTGCAGAAACCAATGAAGACGGATAATAGAAGGTATGATAGTTCTATATTCATTGGTAGTGATAATAACCCTTAAGATTATATATCAAGTTCATAATAAATAAAAAATATGCACTCTCTCTCTCTCTCTCTCTCCCTCCATCTGATTTATGTATACATGTAAAGACACTCTGTGCCTAGCAGATGTGCTAGAGAGCTGTAGAAGTCATCACTAATGTGACCTGTTCTCGTTATCAAGTGACATTAAATAAGCACTATTATTACAGGTTTCCCTGCAAGATGGCGGAGAACCCCCGGCACCTCATGGAAGCCACAGGAGTTGGTATTTTTTCTTGCTGGCGTTAAGGACGGATGACTGCAGAGAGGCTATCAGATGACGGGGCCGGAACCACGGTCTCCGCTCGTCCCGCGGCCTGCACTTGTGTGCTCCTCCAATCTGAGCCTCGAGGGAGAGGTACAGCTCTCGTATAGGGCTGCCCCTCGCAAAGTGGGGGTTAGGGCGGCAGGTTAAATTGAGGGGGCGGATTCGGGGGCGGAGGCGAGCCCAGTGCCGTACAGCTCTCGTGTGGGGCTGCCTCTCACAAACTGGGGGTGGGGGCGGCAGGTCAAATTGAGGGGGCAGATTCGGGGGCGGGGGCACTGTGAACGCTAATACCAGCTCTGTTTCCCAGGAACCGGCACAGTTATCTCCCACCCTAGTTCTGGGAACAATGCAGAGCTTGCGGTGTTACTCGGCTCTTCGGCGATTACGAGAGTCGTATGCTGAGCGAATTTATTATATATATATGCAGGAGTAATTACCAAACAAACTACTAAGTAAGTTCGCATTTACCTGCGAAAAGCAGTAGTATTGAATATTAAACTATATTTAACAAGATACAACTTTTAATACAATCAAAAATTTACTAAATAATAATTCATACAAATTTGAATTCAACATTTATTAAATAATAATAGTTCATACAAATTGTTGTTGTGGCATATAAGATAGTTTAAAATGGCGATAGGAAACAAAACAATTTTGTTCAAATTGTGCATTTTCATCTTTACAGCCACAGTTAGCGCCCCGTTATCAAAATTAAAGGTAAGAAATTAGATGGGGCTAGGCCAGTAGACAAAAAGACAGTTTTCTGTGTTATTGGATGTTTAAATATAATAGCTAATGTCACTGTGGCCTAGTAATTTGGTTCACTTTTTTGAATTGAACTTACAATTTAATTTAACTGCCAATTATATGAAATACATATATTGAATAAAATGTATTTTTTGTTGTTTTCTAATCACAATTCTGATATATACGAATTCAACTGAAATTTAAAAATAATAATAATTAATAAATAAAAGAAATGA
>KZ806888.1:1170980-1209520 GCA_000696205.2 Oncopeltus fasciatus
ATATATGATCTTTTTACTTGTATTTCTGTACCTAATATTTAATTTGCCTAGTAACTTTTTGGATTACTACCATAATAATAAAATATAATTACTCATTTCAATAATAGAATATTTTAAATTATACACACTTAAAATAAACAGGTAAAAAATTTAATCCAATAGAAATATCTTCCTCAGAGGCCAGGTGTATTTACTTAAGTTTAGGGGAATATCTACCTGAGAGCTCATGTAGGTTCCTGAAAAGTAAGTTGTCCAAGCCAGGACAAGTAACTGCATTCATAGAAACACTCACTTTACAATACTAAGCAAAGACTCTCTTAGCTTATGAGGAAAATTCACCCAACAACTGTGCTCTAGTGCTCCAAACCAAGCATGCCTCTGTTGTTCCCTTCTAATAGTTAAAATAAGGATTATCTGAATTGCTTCTGTGGATTACTATTTTTCTTGGCCAGCAATTTTGTTGATTATATAATCGAATGACTCCTTTTAAGAGAGACAAAATTTATCAACCTTTTAGGGATAATATTGTAAAAAATTAAAAACCCCTTCTTAAAATTATTGATTACCCAAGGCTAATGGTGAATAGCCATAGAACTATAGTATGTGCTTAGATATGTTTGGTTAAAGTTTATTAACTAGTATAAAGTCAGTAGAATTGTCTAAATTTATTTATTTTTCTTGTTGCAGATTCATGAAACATCGTTTTTCCTCTGCTTATTCAAGTATTCACTTTCTTACATTTCAAAATGGTTGCCTTTGGTTGTGGAAGCAGGGTGAATTTAAGATCTATATAGTAAATGTGATTCTAAAAAAGGTCTCAGCAATGAAACTTAACTTTGGCTGCTACATCACACCATCTCATATTATAAGCTGGTCGCTCAGAAAACTACGTGTGGATGAATTTTCAGGAAGGAATATTCTTAAGTTGTCAAAAAATGTCAAAAAAGCTCGGGCAAACAATAACATACTAGTGACTTTGAGCAATGAGGTAGATCAGAACTATGAGCAAATAATGCAGACAAGAGAACTTACAAGTGGTCGCCTGCTCCTCTCCATCCCTCTTCCTAATGTTACCTTCTATGAATTACACCCCATATTGAACATACTCTACTTCATTAATCCTCAAGGAGACTGTGTAACAGCAAAATGTGCAGTTACTGGTAAGAAAAACTTATTTATTTTTAATTTATATAAAATGTTGAATAAATATTTATGTAAAGTAGAGATAAATTATTTTATGAATAATTATTAATATGAGATATTAATGAATACAAATAAATAAATAAATAATTCATTTAGGTTTATTGTTGAAAAATACTTAAAAAGTTCATACCAAGTTACAGCTGTGCTAGTGGGTTAGGATGGTATGGCAGTTTACTGTGGAAAAGGGTAAAGCGGGAAGAAATGAGATCTTAAACAAAAGGGATATTAAGATCTTGGTGAAGGGATTAATTGGAGAAGTAATAGGGAGCATTTACAATTATTCTGAAGTTTTTGAATTGAAAGGACTGGATTCTTTGGATGTTGGAAGGCTAGGTTGCACCCCAGATTTGTACTTCATAAGTCCTGATTGGTCTTAATAAGGTTTTGCAGAGTTTTGCAAATTGCATCAGTTTGTAATGTTAGATTGGAGTTCTTACACTTTTTTTAAATTTGTGTTTTGTTTTTTTTGGATTTACCTTGTCCGAATCCCAACTAAAATCATCTAATAGGAATATTGTTAAATTTCACAATTTCAGGGAAGTCTTATTTCGACAGTTGGAAATTAATTTGAACGCATTTTGTTTCATTAAAATTATTCTCCATTTGCCACACCATTGTATGATTTTTTGAGGTGATCTTGTAGGTTTTTGAAGCAGTCTTAGGATCAGTATGGGAGGATAGGGTAGCTTAGTCGTCCGCAAATAAGCTATAGCTAAGAGGGTACTTGGATGGGTAGAGATGTCAGCAGTGTACAGGGTAAATAGGATAAGTCCAATCACACTACCTTGAGGAACTCTCGCTTCCACTTGGTAGAAATTGGAGTAATCTAATCCTTGCCAAACCCTAAAGAAACGGTTGGATAAGTAAGACTTAAGGATAAGGTAAGTGTTATGAGGCAGTATGTATTTATGGTTAAACATTGATGTGCCAGACTATCAAATGCTTGGGTAACATCCAAAAAAGCTCCTGGTAGTACTTTTTGCTCTCAAGGGAAGAGGAAGTATAGTCTCTGACACTAAACAGTTGCTGTACAGTAGAATGCTTACTTCGGAAGCTAAAATGATGATTTAGGAGGATATTGAAGGGTTCAATGGAAGGCATCATTCGTTTTAATAGTACTTTTTCGAAAACCTTTGAAAGTGTAGTAAGGAGACTTATAGGATAAAGGGTTATATGGTGATTTTCCAAGGTTTGGGAAATAATATTATATCAGAATATTTCCAGAGGAGAGGGAGGTGGGTAGTTCGGAACATGCTATGACAAATGTAGGTCAAGAATACAATTGCCTGATACAATTGGTCTGAGGGGTGTCAATCAATATTTTTGGAACAATCTCTTGAGCGGCATTTCACTATGATAAGCATTTTAAGTGAATCTGGGAGTGGTTTTTAAATATAGTTAAAATAATTATTTTATTAATAAGANTCTTACATACTAAGTTAATGTTGTTACTAAATTGATTTTTGTGTTCTTAAAGAATAATATTAAACCCCAAAAATTATTGAATAAATAAAATTTGTACTTAAAATTGAAATTGATATGTTATCTTATTATAAGCTGGAACATATCTTCCAATATTCAGAATTGATCTGCTGTAACCTTCTTAGGTGGTTAGGTGTCAGAATATAAACATAACATTATTGCATAAAGATGTCAACTTCACATTGAATTAGTATGCTTTGTATTTAGTATAGAGCTTATATAACAAAATTCAAATTAAATAATGATATTATATATTGTCCTCCATCATAAAACTAAAACAATGAGAAACAGAACATTCTATATAAGAATGAAAACTCATTTTGCCATTGGCACTTTAAAAACAGAAAGACCTAGTAATTGAGATTTCCCCTCAAAAATATAATCAATTTTCAGAATAGTCACAGCACCATAAGTATCTAAATATTCATATCACTGTAAGTGCCTAAATATTAAAATACACAATAATATTCTCTCATGAAGTAAACTGGTAGTTTTTATTCAGAATGTTCTTTCACAATCAACACTCACATTTTAATATAATAATTCATTAAGATACCTTAACATGTCTACATTAATGTAACAATATATCAAATAAATAAAATTAACATATTTATCACATTATTATATGGAGAAAATATTTGACCCTTTATCTCCGAACAGAAATTTTTAATGTACTGTCTATTTAAATTACAATTATAGATATATGTAATTAATTGGCTTAAAATTGACTAAATTCAATTAATTACTTATTATTAAAATAAGGAGTAATTGTATTTTATTTTCATTTGTTTCTAGGTGTGGAGTTATGGAGTTCTAAAGTACCCTCTAAACCTTACTTATATGGCTGGTGCTTACGCGTTGTTTGCAAAATATATCTTCTTATATTCCATTCTAAAAAAAGTGAACTGTATATTTTTGATGCTAAAAGTGGGAAGTACCTATTCGAGACTTATAGACCAACTGGTTATCTCGAGCACATCTCTGACAATCTCCTGATAACAAGAACTCTGAACCAAATATATTTGAGGTCTTACTTAAATCCTTAATTGTAAGTTAAGCTCATTTTAATCAATACTATGTTTTATATCTCAAATGATTCTCTTTTTATCTTTGGCTTTACTCTTAATTCAAACTTGATATTTAAGTTAAGAGTTAAATTTCTCTTATGTTATCTACGTTTAAGTAATAGTTAATAAAATATGTAAAGGAGCTGTATTAAATAATATATTGTAAATAAAAAGGTGTGTATATTTTATCTTTTTTTAAAATAAAATGTTTAATGTTGCTGTATTAAGTAATATAGTGTAAATAAAAAAATGTGTCTATGCTTCTCCTTTTTTTCTTTCTTTACAAGATTTAAAATCCTAGGAAGATACATAGTATTATAAGTGAGTTAATTAGGAGTGTGATTTAGAAAAGGTAATGAGAGTAAAAATGAGAGTGCTAAAACTATTTCTATTAAATATTAAAGCTTACATGAATTTGAATTTCCTGAGTGGTGACACTGCCAGTATTGGCCTTGTCATCATTATTTAAAATGTTACTACATTAAAGATTCACTACAATCATCATAAATTTACTTGGTAATCTGATAAGTGAATAAAAATTTGTCTAGATTGGAAAAATTGCTCTGTGACCCTCATGTTGTACTGGACTTTATATATACGACTCACTCTCCTTTTCTAACATAGCATTCTTCCAGCACTGCATATACTTAGCTCAAATAGCGTAATTTTCTTCAATTTTCAATATCGGTATTTTTGTCTTAATATTAGGTTCATTCACTACTTAGGTCATTGGCTCTCCAAAAACTGGTATAAGGTTTATTAAGAGAAAGCCAAATAAAATAGCTGAAAAATAAAGGAAACTCAAGGTATAATTTACAAACATAATTTTGGTCGAGACATAATAAAACTAACAAATATAAAAACATCAATAACAAAGATGATATTTAGTTGGAGTTCAGTCAAGGTAGATCCAAAAAACACAAATTTAGAAAATGTATTTTTTAATAAAGGATTATCTGCCAACATTTCGGCTTACATTGCAAGCCATCTTCAGGGCTATCATGAAGATGAGAGAGGACGTCCTGTCCCTAAGCTAGGTAGGTAGGTAGGATCGGGTTTAGGGGCGATCAGCTCTAAGATTATTACGCCCTGTCCCTAAGTTCACATTTCCATGACTGCATTCATGGAAATGTGAACTTAGGGACAGAACATCCTCTCTCATCTTCATGATAGCCCTGAAGATGGCTTGTAATGTAAGCCAAAATGTTGGCAGATAATCCTTTATTAAAAAATACATTTTTTAAATTTGTGTTTTTTGAATCTACCTTGACCGAATCGCAACTAAATATCATCTAAGAATAATATCTACGGTCAACAAACTCTCCTTTTGAACATCCATAACAAAGTCTCTCTCTCTCCCCCTCAAACATATTTAATGTTGCAGAAAAGGAGAGGAACACCTCGGGGGAGAGGGCTGCAATAAATTTTAGGATGTTAAGGGTGAGAAATGATAACCATGTGGCTTGGGTGACTTCTTATATAAAAAAAAAATACATTCTTTCATAGTTCAAAAAAGGTAAACTGAAGTCTGAATAAATACACTGAACATGAGAACTAAACTCATGGATGGGGATGTCCAGACTGGCCAATAATTATTTTCCACTCTATCCCCATTTATCAATTACCCAGTCTCAACCTTATCACTAAAATTATTTATATATANGGGTGATGATCTTCATCTGCTATTTCCCTTAAGAAAAACAGATAAGTTATTTTAGTCACTGTAAGAGATCAGTGATGAGATTTAGTTATCGAAAAGCAGGAGTCTCTCTCCCCTTCAACCCATTTGGTATGTTACATTCCTAATATTATGTATTCTTCTTTTACATATGCTCAGTTGATTTTATATAGTTATTTGTTGTATAGTTGATTGATTATACATAGTTTTATCATTTCATTTATTTATTCATGTGTTGTATTATAACATATAGAAATGTTTCTATATTATTTTCGTATGTTTTCATTTGATACTCAACCCTGATGAAGGCCTGAAATTTAGGCTGAAACATAGGGGAAAAAAATTTGCTTGTTCACAAATTAGTTTTTTATTCATCAGCTCCCTAGACCGAATTCCTGACTAACCTCTCCTCATAAAGCTCGATGGTCAACTAGTTACCTCCAAATTTAATTAAAAAAATCATTGATTTTTTGGTCAAAATTTGCCATAAAAATATTTCTTTTGATATATGAATGAATCAGATGATGCAAAAAAATTATTTTATGGTTCTTATTATTTTTTCATGATAAAATTTGTCCTAGCTTTTAATTATCAATGAAACTTGAAAACCTGATGTGTAGGTCAAATCTTATTATTTTCTAACGAAGAAGAGTCATGAATCCATGAAAATGTTATTGGTAAAAAAAAAAAAAAAAAAAAACATTCTATATAAGANTGGGGGGTATTGCATATCCCGTGTTGGTAGGTGTGTAACTCTGTCTTGGGCCGGGGTATTTAGCACCAACTTTCTTCGTTGGTGCGCCTTTGTTGTTGAGTTCTGTGGAGGGGTGTTGATGGGAGGTTTCGTTGCTGCCATCAGTGCAGCCTCAGCGCGCGCGAGCCTCTGCTTGCTCAGCTCCACAGCTCGCTGTTGTCTAGCAGGGCACTTCGTGTACCCGCTATAATGGTTCTGTCCACAGGAGTGACAGGTGGGTGGTCCATTCCTTGGGCACTGCTGCGTAGTGAGAGCTGTCTTCAAATCCAGGGGTACTTATACCCGGCGCGGTCCGGTCCTTGTGCGAAGCCTGCCTTCCCATTGGTTGATCCTGTCTTCCGGCGGCTGGTCTCCGGAGTAGTCAGGTAGCTGGTCACTGATTGGCTGGATCCTCTTGTCGACTAGCGCTGGTTTCCAGTTCTTGCTGAGTCTGTATCCGTCTTCTCTGTTGATATTCTTCGGACTCTTCGTTATTTCGATGGCTTCTCTGATGGTCCGTCGATAGTAGTGGATTTCCCGGTCCAGTACTGAAGCGTCTTCGAATTTGATGTAGTGGCTGGTGTTGGCGAAGTGTTCTGCTAGAGCTGACCTCTCCGTGCGTCCGTCTTTGATGTCTGCGATGTGTTCTTTGAGGCGTGTGTCAATCGTCCTTCCAGTTTCGCTGATGTAAAAAGATCCGCAGGAGCAGGGAATCTTGTATATTCCTGGAGTCCGGAGTCCAAGCTTATCCTTAGGTTTCGGGAGAATGCCGGTTATTTTTCTGTCCGTGCTGAATGTTTTTCTTATCAGGTGATTCTTGAATATTCGGGCGATCTTCTCTGTTGTCCCTTTAACGTAGGGGATGGTCACTTGACAAGAGCTCTGCGTGTAGTTCAAGAAACCTGCACCGCAATACACCCACCGTTGACATCAACCAAGAGCTCGAAGAATTTGGGTTTAAGTGAATGTTTACGCATCCCGAAGAGACACCCAAGGCAGACGATTAGGTGGACACAACACTCTTTTACGTGGACCTGGATCGTGATGACAAGACGGAAAAGATATACGACGTCAAATTTATCCTAGGTTGCAAAGTTGTGATAAAAAAACCCTATCAGAAACGCGACTTAGCGCAATGTTTCAGGTGCCAAGCTTATGGGCATACAAAGGTCTTCTGCACACGCCAACATCGCTGCCGTAAATGCGGGCGACCCCATCCAAACACAGAATGCACTAAACCTCCCGACGTACCTGCTACTTGTGCACTCTGCCAGCAAGCTCATCCAGCAAACTACAAAGGCTGCCTCAATTACCAGAAGCTCAATGCCATGAAGTACCCTGAAGAAGTGGTAGAAATACCTCGCCATCAAGTAAAGGCACCAACTAGAATGGTTACTCCAGGTATATCATAAGCGTCTTTCACCGGTCAACGCAAAACTGACAGGCGGGTTAACCTGGGCTCCTCTCTGAGGACGAGTTACGTCCCGGGATAGACGAGCACGGACTATTATTATGTACCCTATCAAAAATTAGTGTGTATAAAATATGTACAGAATAATTTTTTTTTAAATAAAGTTTTATAATTTTTTTTTGGAATGGTTCTACTTCCCCATAGATTTTTTATTGTTACACGTTTATTTATTTATTACATTCTGTTAAATTAAAGCATTTTGTAATTTGATCACCACAATGATTTAAAAAAAAAATGACATTTAATATCAATCACATGAGAAGAGAAGGTGATCAATGACACCACTCTCAAATCATTTACAGATTATGTCCCAGGAGGTCACGGGGCCATCTTCGTTTGAGTCTACGGGGAGGGTTGTAGGGGTTGGAGTTGGAAGATATGGTCTCTGCTAGTGGATTAGGATGGTAGCCATACCATCTTAAACGAAACTGCCAAGTTTACGGTAGAAAAGGGTGAAGCGGGAAGAAATGAAGTCTTGGACAAAAGGGATATTAAGATCGTGGTGAAGGGATGAATTGTATACATAATAGGGAGCATTTACAATTATATTCAGGGTTTTGGATTGAAAGGACTGGATTCTTTGGATATTAGAAGGCTTGGCGGCATCCCAGATTTCTACTCTGTAAGTCCAGATTGGTTTTGTAGAGCGTCAGTTTGTTCTCTATCGTAAGATTGGCCTTCTTATTCATGAGTCTGTATAGGAGTTCATTCGGCGGAATGAGTTCTTGTCTTTTAATTTTAATAGGTTCTCCCCATGTAAGTCGTGAGTCAAGATGGAACCCAAGGTAACGAACGGAATTTGAATGTGGTAAAGGAATATTGTTAAATTTCACAATCTAAGGTAAGTCTTTCTTCGCAGTTGGAATTTAACTTGAACGCATTTTTCTTCATTGATTTTTATTCTCCATTTGCCACAGCATTGTTTGATTTTTTCGAGGTAGTATTGTCTGATTCTTGTAGGTTTTTAGAAGTAGTTTTAGGATCGGGATGGGAGGATAGGATAGCTTTGTCGTCCGAAAATAGAGTTAAGAGGGTATTAGGATGGGTAGGGATGTTAGCAGTGTACAGGATAAATAGGATAGGTCCAAGCACACTACCTTGAGGAACTCCCGCTTACACTTGGTAGAAATCGGAGGAATCTAATCCTTGCCGAACCCTAAAGAAACGGTTGGATAAGTAAGACATAAGGATAAGGTAAGTGTTACTAGGAAGTATGGATTTCAGTTCAAACAGAAGACCACTGTGCCAGACTCTATCAAATGCTTGGGAAACATCCAAAAAAAGCTCCTGGATAGTACTCTTTGCGCTCAAGGGAAGAGGAGATGTAGACTACGACGCGAAACACTTGCTAGACAGTAGAATGCTTACTTCTGAAGCCAAACTGATGAATTGAGAGAATATTGAAGGGTTCAATGGAAAGCATTATTCGTTTTAACAGTATTTTTTTTAGAACCTTTGAAAGTGTAGGAAGGAGACTTTTAGGACGATAGGATGAGAGGTTATGTGGTGATTTTCCAGGTTTTGGAAATAGTATTATATCAGAATATTTCCAGAGGAGAGGGAAGTGGGTAGTTCTGAATATGCAATTATAAATGTAGGTCAAGAATACAATTGCCTTCTCGGGAAGATTACAGAGAATTTGGCCGGTGATTAAATCATATCCGGGTGACTTGCACCTAGGCAGATGAGAGATTATATACTTGACCTCAGAAAGTGTTACTGCCTTGAGTGGCAAGGACATAGGTAATAGCATGCACAGGGACTCCTCAGTCTCCCCGGCATTGGAAAGGTCTAAGGGATCTGTATGAGGAGTAAATGTTTGCTTGAGGTGCAGGGCAAACATTTCGGCCTTGTCTTTGTCAGCAGCAGTCTGAGGGGTGTCAATATTTTTGGAACAATGCTCTTGAGAGGCGTTTCGCTATGATGAGCTTTTTAATAAATACAAGTATAAGCATGTATTAAAAATTATCATTGGAGTTCTTGGATGTTTTAAGTGTTAAAAAATAAATTACTTTTTTAAATTAAAATGTTAGAAAGATTTAAACAGTTTTCAAATGTTAAATAAGTATGACATCTTAAAAATATTTTAAAATTTTTTTGTTTTAATTATTTTGATGGGTAAAACAAGTAGGGAGGTGGCCCTAACAAATTTCATAGGAGGAAGTTAAAAATATTACAAAAAAAAATATATATATATATTCTTCAAACAAAGGATTTAAATTTTGTTAAAATCGGTCGAGTCGTGGTATTAATTTTTTTTTTTTACAATTTTCAGTGATAAAAATTTTTATGGATTCATAACTTTTTTTATTCAAAATTCATATAATTTGATCTACTGAACAGGTTTCAAAAGCTCATTAATAATTAAAAGCTAGAATAATTTTATTATCATGAAAAACAATTGGTATCATTTAATAACTTTTTTGGACCATCTGATTCTATCCAAAAGTTTGCAAAAGGAAATATTTTTATTGCTCATTTTGACCAAAAAAATAATGATTTTTAAATTTGTTCAAATTTTATCCATTTATGCTCTAGATATGTAAATCAATAATCTTGAGGGAAATGTTTTTATGTAAACCAGGAGGGACAGAATACTTTTATGAAAAATTTAATTTTAATGTGTTTTTGAGCATTTAGTTCAATAAAAATTAATCTCATAATTTTTTCTGGGCAAAATAATAGTTATGTTGTTGATCTAAACTAAATTCCTGCTTGACAGATGTTTCAAGACATTTGAAACTAAACATTTTTGGCCAAAATCTATGGTAAACAAGACAAAACTTTGACAAAAAAAAACCATTTTAGGGATCATTTATAATATTAATACTGTAAAAATATAAAAAATTCAGTAAAAATACTGAAAGAATGATATATAACATAGTAAAGAACACTTCTGCATATCAGTAAATATAAAAATATACCTAGTTGGCACATGTATTACACTTAGGTAATGAAAATAGTAGTATAGCAAATAACAAAAACTCAATATTTTCTACCAATATGAGCAGTCTTAGACAAATTTCAGGTACATAATCTTCTGGTATGAACATATATAAAAATTACTACTTACAGCTTTAAGTCCACACAGGAGCTGTGTAAACTAAACAGACTTCCCATGTATTATTAGAGATAGGATTAGATAGCTTATCTTTCAGCTTTAAGCTTATAATTGAAAATTAGGAGTGGGAAATGATTTGGTATGCACATATTAAATAAAAGGGCTCACCCAAGTCTCAGATAAATTCTTTAATATTTTCCTTATTACACCTTTTTTTTTTGTAAAATGTTATAGAATGTAAATGTTAGAAAATTACATTTTGAACAAATTAAATCATTTGCATTTTTCTGTAATACCAATAATAAAAATAAAAATCACGGTTTTGAATTTTCATCTTCTTGTAAAACCAACCACCCCCTTGATCATTAATGAATATTTACATTAAAGAAAATTAGCATCAATGCAATAATAATTATACTTATGTTTTAATGCAGTCGAAAAGTATGATAATGCTGCAAATAAATTTGATTATTATTGACATAAATTAACATAATATATTCATGAATATAATCTGTTTTCATGTGATAATCTGTGTATAATAATTTGTATTTTAAACTTAGTGCAAAATGAATGAAATGTTTTTATTAAAATAATATAGCTATATAAAATAGCTATTTTTATTTTTTTTTTTACAAATTATTATGCACAAAAGCTACTACTTGGATAGTCTCGGGACAAGCAAAACATCTCGGAGGGTAGATAATTTTGCAGGTGGTTAGAGTGTGTAGATCATTTTTTTAATGGATTAGAATTTTTTAAACATGAATTAGTATCAAATAATACGAATGTATAAATAGAATCTAATAAAAAATCCTGTTATTACTTAATTTTTTTTATTTATTTAGAAATTACATCCTGCACTGCACATCCTGCTCTCAAAGTATATAGTATATATTATTACTTAATTAACAATATTTTGGATTTGTGGCATACATACCACGTGGCAATACTTATATCTAATATTAAAAAACATTTTATTTCTTCTAATATTTACATTTGCTAAAACCTTTCAAACTAACTACTAACATCACATTACTATTTAATGTAAGAGGTTGGGTGTGGTCAGTCAGGAGCATTTGATCCAGGTGGCACGAAGTCCCCTCTCATCTTCATGTTAGTCCTGAAGATAGCTCACAATGTAAGCCAAAATACTGGCAGATAATAAAAAAAATACACATTTTTAAAACTGTATTTTTTGAATCAATCTTGATTGAACCCCAACAAAAAACATCTACTAATAATCTCTATGGTAATATGCATATCAAAGAAGATATGTAAGAATTTAATTTCAAATTTTGGGCAGGAACTTTAATTTTTAAAATATAGAAACCAAATTTGATATTTAGAATTTGCAAGTCCTTGAGAGCATTCATTTTTGGTCAGATGGGGGGGGGGGGTTAGAGGGAGACCAAAATGTAAGACCTTAATATATTTCTGGTGAACTGAGTTAGAAAAAGCTCATAGAACATAATAGGTGTAAATGCAATTTCCCAAGATTTATGTTCTTTAACATTTTTACAAAAAAATTAAGGAATAAATTTATAGATACAGGCACAGTGGGCGAATGCATCTCCCACTTTACCTTCCTGGTCAATCATGCTTAAACTTTGATCGTTCATACCTAATGCTCATTGTTCTCTCTGGCTTGTAAAGTAAATTTCCTCCTTCGCTCTTATTAATATCCATCTTTAATGAAACATGGGAAATATGGTTAATTACGCAGCTCCTGCATTACACTTTTAAACTGTCAATAGGTACAGTAGAAAATTATAATATCAAATGTGAAACTTTTTTTATTGGATTTTTTCTTACAATCTATGAATGTATATATTTTTTAGCTCAAATTGATTTACAAAATTATTTATTACAAATTATAATATTATACTATAACTAATTTTATAATAATAACTACTATTATTTACAATAATATTTAAACAAAATTATATACATATTTGTGTTTTTTGAATCTACCTTGAACCGAACCCCAACTAAAATCATCTAAGAGTGTNTTTGTAGAGAATTTGTTGGGGTTTGGTCAAGGTTGATCTAAAAAAACAAATTTTTAAAAACTTTAAAATTTGTCCACTTTGTTTGCTGAAAGAACCTATCATGAAGTGGCCACCTTTCATATAACCTTACCTATAGAGTGAATGTATGTTTGAACAAGATTAAGTTTTTGTTCCAACAAATTTATGAGACTAAATGCATAGCATTATGTCCACCAGAGTATTGTTTAAAAAAAAACTTAAACAATGAGTTGCTTTATGTAATCTCAAATCAACAATTATATAATTAAATCAATAGAGAATATCGCACAAACCAGAAGGTAATGAATAATCCCCTAAGCCTTATCAGCTTTATCTACATTAGCACCAAAGGATAGAATACATATTGATTACTTGAGCTGATCAAAGAAGTTAGCCAATGTAATAATTTATGCTAGTAGTAAGTGGGTGGAAATGTTTACTGTGCATAATAATAATCATTACAATGAAAGAGTTTGTTTGTTTACATTATAATACTAACTAACTATCAAATTGGCAGTTACTAGTAAAAAGTATCTACTGAGCTGTTAATTTTAACTTAAGAGTATACTATGTGATAAGTTTATTTAAAATAGAAAATAGTGCTGCCAGAAAACATGTGTATAGACGTATAGACATTTTGGACTTCCTCAGGAACAATTGTGTTAAAGTTATACATGAATATTTTCATTTTAACTTATTTTAATCAATTTAAAAAAAACAACAGAATAATATACATCAAAGATAAATTAAATTGCACAATAGGGCCAGTCAAATATACAAACTAGAATTTATATTTATTTAAAATAGGGCTAAGCAGGTTACCAATGAATTCATGATTAATCACAAACAGTATTCAGCCAAAGTTTAAAATTCAGTATACAAATTATTAGATGATTTTAGTTGGGGTTCAGTCAAGGTAAATCCAAAAAAATACAAATTTAAAAAAAAGTGTATTTTTTAAAAAGATTATCTGCCAATGTTTCGACTTGCATTGTAAGCCATCTTCAGGGCTGTCTATCATGAAGGCGAGAGAAGACGTCCTGTCCCTAACTTCACATTTCCATAACTGGGAAACTAAGTTCACATTTCCCAGTCATGGAAATGTGAACATAGGGACAGGACGTCCTCTCTCATCTTCATGATAGACAGCCCTGAAGATGGCTTACAATGCAAGTCGAAACATTGGCAGATAATCTTTTTAAAAAATACACTTTTTTTTAAATTTGTATTTTTTTGGATTTACCTTGACTGAAACCCAATTAAAATCATCTAATAATAGTATCTACGACCAATAAACTCTTCTTTCAGTATACAAAGTTTAAAAGTTCAGTATTCATCTTTACAAAGTTTAAAAAATTAACATTTATATGGTTAAAATTGTTTAAAATATACAAAGTATAAAACTTAAGTGGAAAGATTTCCTTTTTGTGGAATGGGCAATTTTATTTCGTTTAAACAATTTATTTATTTATTTATTTTTTTTTTGCTTCTGATTTTATGGAATGTCATTTACTGAGTTTGAGTTGTCATTTACAGATAAAACAAGATGTATTCAAATTTTATTGACTGAAGCAAATTATGATTTTTCATGAATTGTTACTGATACATAAAAACTGAAATATTTTGTATTGAACATAACTTCAGACAAAGAATTTGTGATATGTAGGATAAATACACAATTTGGGTCATGTCATTTACACAAATCATTATAACATGGTTAACCCTAACTTAACATGTATTAATTAGCTAAAATTCTTAAGAATTTTATATTTCATTCAGAATGATAGAATATATACTTTAGTGTTTATTTCACTAATATGCATACTAAATATACACTATTAAATATACCAAAGATAAACAATATGCCTTCTAAAATTAAATTTCATGGCAAGTTAAACATTTTATAATTTTTTCACATTCACAATAAGAAAACATATGACTTATGAAATTAATGCTGAAAAATAATTCCAAGAAATTGATCTAATTGAAATATTGCAGAGAACATACAATGATATACAATTTTTTAAGTATTACATAATAGAATTATATTTATCAAAGAAACAACAATAATGCTTTTTTTTTTATATTATTTACAATTATATACTTGAAAAGGAACTTCCTTCCTTAAAATTTAAGTAATTCCTCAAGTACATCTTACCCCCCTTGAATTTTGTTATTAGAAGATTATCTGAAATATGCATCAGATGGCCAGGTGGTCTCTCAGTTTGATACAGGAATTGGCCATTTTTCAAATTAAATACATATATCTTACTTTGTTGAGATGTATCAGAAAACATGGTATCAAAAAGTATTATAAATCTATTACAAACTATCCGCAAATACCAGACACCTTTATCAAGAGTATCTAATACTTTAACATTCCAGCACTCCTCCCCTAGAAAGAAAGAACGTGGTAAATGTTACATAATAAAAGACAAGGTTATTATGAAAAAAAAATAGAATGTTAAGAGGGCTGTAATTAATAAGAGTGTAAAATAACTAATCAATTACAAAGAAAAATATAGTGCTGTGAATTTGAGAGGCATCACAAACATATTTATACCTTAATGCCTTCTTCAATTCTAACGTTTGAGCAAATTGTATTGGCTTGAAAAACACTTTTCCGAGAGCGTTCATTGGCAGCATCCTTAGTTATCACTCCCTAAATATTAATCAATGTTGAACATCAAACGAGTAATAACGAACTATTCATAATTTCAACTGCTGGAGTTTTCATGTTAGTCCCTCATGGCCACTCCTTATTTCAAAGCTTTTTTTTTCCTCGTTTTTCAGTATAAACTTTTTATTGTATACAGAACAGTTATCTATTTATTATTCGAAGAGTTACTTTTATTTATAAAAAAAATTATATTTTTATTTATTTTAACAAGAACTTTTAATTATTTCTCCTGACCGTATATACAAAGAGGTGACCCCAACGTGATTTTTTTTTTTTTTTTTTTACTATAAATTCATTTTATTTTTATTGGAAATTTTATTGAAAATTTAATGGACTTACTGCCAACGAAGGCAAAACAAGAAGATGAAAGTGCATTACATAAGAAATGAGGTTTATCAAGGCTGAAGTAGCATTTGCTGCCAGCCAAGTGACTTCAAAAATGAAGTCCCAACTCACTCTTGGGCAGCTAGATCCAAGTACCACAGGAACTTCTTTGCAAGCTATGCCTGAGAGGAATACCATAACCTATACAGGCTTCAATATAACCAACAACCACTTCAAATGTCTCAACCTTATAACCCAGAATATGCCAGCCGTCAAACGAGCCCTGTAGGCAGAGCTACCTTCTAAAACAAGAGTCGTGATATAGAGACAATTATGTCTTACAATGACAATTATAACGTTAGATGCCTAGGGCCTTGCTATTTCTCAGCTTCAGCAAAGCACACTGCACCTTGAGGCTCAGCACCATCCTGATCAAGCATTTTGAAGCTAAAACACAACTTTAAAGGATGTCACCCAGAGATTTCCCTCAACAAGCTTTAGAATACTGGTTGTCTAGCTGTGATTTACAAATCCAGTATTAGTCAGATTAACACTCTATACTAACTATAGAAAGTAAATATAGAACTATAGAAATAGCAAACTATAGAACTTCAGTGAACCTTCTCGAAAAGAAGATTGAAAAGCTGAACCTTATCAAAGAAACCAGATTGTCGAAGTTTTTGCTTTCACCAATGCAGCTATTGTAAGAAGGTTAAAAAATGTCAGAAATCCGTAAGCTGAAAGCCCTACTCAAAAGGGAAGCTAATATCAGCAAGTGAGTAGGCAAACTCTGTCTCGAATATAAACCACCTCCGATTATTTGCCAGATACAGGGTTACAGGTGAACGCTTTTGGCAGACATCGGCGCGTCAAAATTGGTTTTAATCTCAAAGTAAGGGGATCGTAAAAATTGTGCCAACTTAATATTTTACAACCAATATCACGTTAATATTGAAGTACGGTGGCGTAAAGAAGACACTCAATATCAGACTTTAGAAACCCCTTCAATTGTCTTTTACCTTAGCCGAAGCAAAGCAATAATCAGATATCCTCGCGAACTGCTGCTCCGAGACCAAGAAGGACTGTGGGAAGGAATTGTGTCCAACACTGAGAGTTCAGTTGTGTTGCCAGAGAGTTTTTTAGAGAACACATGCCATCGCTCAAAACATCCGTTAGATTAGGGGCGATAGGCGGTGTTGCGACATCTCTTAACTCCCAGTGTTTTGGCTAGCTGTTTGGACAGGTTCGACTAGAACTGCCTCCCCTGGTCTGTAGTGATGCGTGAGGACACGTCAAATCGATAAATCCCGCGCTCGACATTTGTCTTTAATAAGAAGTCTTCTAGAGGTTCCGCTTTTGGCTTATAATATCGAAAACTTCCACCCATGATAGCGTGTCAGCCACTGTGTGGTCCGCATCTGATAAATGGAGAGCGTCTGGGGTGAACTCGCTGATCTTCACCAGACGAATGCGAATAGGATCGCGATCACAAGTGCAGAATTTTTCTGAACTGCGGAACTGGGAAAAGTAACCCAACGGCTTCCACATGTTTATTTTTTCATTCAAAAGTAACGCACTATTATCTGAATTGGAGTCGTCACAGACGAGAAAGAGGTTAGTGTCAGGCTTAGGATGGCCAACGACTGCTGCGTTCATCATCGCCTACTTATACAGCTCGCAAGTTCATGTAAATCTTTAAAGAGACGCTTGGATCTCTGTTGCTCTGTGTATGCAACGTCTATAGAAATTATACACACCCTGGAAGTGACGAACATCTTATACTGTTTTTGGACGAGGAATCTTTATGATAGCATCTACCTCTATGGGGAGGACGGTAATGCCCTTCTGGTTGACTTTGTGTTCAAGGAAGTCTATCTCATTTTGGGCAAAGACGCACTACTGGAGGTTAAGAGTGATCCCATATTCGTCAAGTCGTTTGAAGACCTCTTCCAGATGAAGGTGGTGCTCTTCTTCATCCATGGATCCGATGGGGATCTCGTCGTGGTATCAAGTCTGTGCAGCGTTCCTAAGCACATTCGGAGTGTACGAACGGAGGGATGACTGCTGTTTTCGGGACCTGGAAGTATGCCCTGTTGAGATCGAGCTTTGAGAACACTCCCTTCACATGAAAACTGGTATTGAAGTCAGCCAGCTCCGCTACCTACTTTGTTGGAGGAGTTCTGCATCGAATGTCTAGATTGGTCGTAGTAATGCCTTATATAGTGTCGTTTGTTTTCTATTGTGAGCTGTGAGCGCCTGTTTATGAGTCTGTGTAAGAGTCCGTGGCTTCTGTTGAGCATCCAGTGAATTATTTTCAAATTTGATAATCCACTGGTGAGATAGTTAATGTAGCCCTAAATAAAAACGAGAAAAATGAAGTGGGCTGAATTTGTTTTGATGACTCAGATATAACATTTTAAAAATAGCGAAATCCAAAATGCATTTTTATATTTGATTTTACACCATATTGTTAGTATCAATAGTGGATGTTTAATACAGATAATATATGTATTATTAGCTTAACAATAGACAGTTAAACAAATAAATTTAGGCTGATAAATTAAAATTATATTTGAAATTCTAATATTAAACTAAAAATTATTATTATTATTTTTAGCATCCCATTGGAAAGGGGTAGAAATACCTAGACCTCTTATATTGCATATTAAAAGTGATTTTGTTGATTAATAAAATCTATTTTATAACAATTTTTTGAATTTGAGAGAATACAAAAGACTTAACACATTAGCATGAATTTGCAAAGATCTAAATTAAAAAAAAAAAAAAAATACTTACCTGTGTTTGCAAGTGAGGCAGTAATGCATTTCTTACTGTAACCATGAAATTGGTAGATGATGTTTAATGTAGGGTGTATATCGAAGGACACCATAGGATAAGGTTTGCAGGAGATAAGATTGCCAGTTTTAATGTCAAATATCTCCAAGATCCCACTGAAGCTTACTGGAAGATCACAGCCTAATGTGACTAGTAAGTTATTGTTGGCACGAGCCATTATGATGTTCTTTCTCATATTCAGAACATTCTTCCCCAGAAGGTCATCCACTTTTACTCTTCCATGAGACCAACTTATGACGTGAGTTTGTGTGAAGAGGCAGTTGTCAAGATGCTCTATTTCTGAAATCTTCATTTCTATAAGATTTACTACATAGGTCTTCAATCCCTTCTGATCCATAATCCAAAGACCATCTTTATTGAATGGAAAAATGCAAATACTTTGGAAAGCTTCTATGAAACGATTATTCACAAACCTGAAACAATAACTTTTTTAAATAATGATTTTAGTTGTGGTATGTAATCCTACGTTAAATTTTATACAAGAAATGCAAAGGGAGCCAGAAAAAAATCTGACAACCTCAGCTGGGACTCGATCCCATTCTGCTTTCCGGGCATGTATGCTGATCACTACACCACCGAGGCAGACTAGATAATCTCTCCATCTCCCCGTACTTTACTTCGAGGTCTCGGAAACAGTGCGGGGAGTTGGAGAGATTATCTAGTCTGCCTTGGTGGTGTAGTGGTCAGCATACTTGCCCGGAAAGCAGGGGACCCGGCTTAGTTAGTAACATTTTTTTATTATCTCCCTTTGCATTTCTAGTCTGTAACAGTAACTTTAACTTGAACAAATTTTCACATTATTTTCTATAGGCTTTATAGTATGTTGGAATTTGTTAGCCAAGTCATACAGGTTTAGAAATAGTTCTACAACTAACCCATAAAGCTGTAAACATATAATTTTATGAAGGAGTTTTAAGGAGTTATTCCTAGAGGATTGACAGATTTCTTCAAGTTGCAAAGGGCTTAGTAAGTTACATACACCTGGATTTTCCCCAAACAACATTAGTTCCTAACCAAAAATAGATTCAACCAAAGAAATATATTAGACAAAAATAGATTTGTTCAAGAGATTTTTAAAAACTTAAGACAATGGATAATTATAACCATTAGATGGTGTAAACTGAATTAAAATTAAAAAACTTAAATTAATTTAAATAACTAATGTTTTTTTAATCTTTATTTATTTATTTTTAGTTTTGCACTGTTTTTTATTAAGTTTTTTTCCACTCATTGTTCACCTTGAGGAAAAGTGTAAGGACACATAAGCATTTTCCACTATAATACTTGAATAATAAAAGTTCAGATATAATGGTGGGATCCTATTCCAACTGGGGTCGTCCAACTGTAGGATCCATATGAGTGAAGCACCAAAGGGAATTATGGCTATTAAAGTCTCCTAGTAATATAATAGGTTCAGGAAACTGGGCAGTAAGATGAAGAAGACAGGAAATGAAACAGGGGCAAGTTTGGGGACAGCTACTGCTTGGAGTTCATTACTATGAGTGATATTGCAAGCAGAGAGGTTATCATGCACGAGCACGGTTACCCCTACACTTGGTATCCCCTCTTTATGGTGCACCTAAGACTTGTTTAAGTAGAATTGATCTGTTTATTTAAACCTAATTTCTTGTATGCAAATTATAACTTTTCTTGCAATAAACTTAAATGATCCTGTTTATCGTAGCGTATTCCAATTACATTCCATTGGATAATTGTTAAACTATCCATTGCAAAAAAAACAAAAAAAAAAGTTGAAGGCTTAATATTAATGTTAGAATTTCGCCAACCAAATATATAAAAGTGCAATATTATATTTAATAAAATGATAATAGTTTTCAAATATATTTTGCTGCGTGTTCGGGAAGTTTAAATAAATCACCCAACTATTACAAAAAGACAAATATATTTTTCAAAAAATACCAATACAAGATCGTCAGAATATCAACAAAAAGGACAACTGAAAATTTAAAAGTAACGTGAAACACCTCAAATAAATGAACATTTTTCAAGATGGAAGGTTAAAACCGACTTATCACTGGTCGAAAATAAAAATCTATAAACTAAAAATAGTAATACGAAAAATAATTAAACGTGAATTACATAATATAATAAATTAAGTCTAATAACAAATATAAAAAGTTGCCAGTAATAAATCGGCAGCTTGTTTCTCTACAGCCGTGAGGTCATGACCCTATGACACTCACAACACTTCTACAATATATTTATCAATAATTCATTGACTAATAAATTTAAGAAATATTATTATTATCATTCTAATAATTTGTGTAGTGTAATTTAAAAGTACACAGATAAATCTTTTTGTATGTTTTCAAATAAATAAAACATGAACTATGTTAATTGTCCATTCAAACCCTCCAGGTGGACAATAGAATGGAAAAGTAGAAGGCCGAACACGGCACAGAGAGCCACCACAACAGCAGGCCAACGTCGAACCCTCTTCCGTCACCACAGATCGCGTCGGCTGTTAAAATACTACTAATAATTCATTAAAGAAATTTAAAAAAAATTGTTGTTTTTATATCGAAGTTAATAAAGGTAAAATAAGGTTATGTAAATAAGCATCTTCGAGGAATTTGATTAGCTCGTTAACATATTTTTTAGACTCGAATTTTGAGCGTAGCGTTGTCTTTTATCGCCATACTTGACGCATTCAGTTGTGCTTGAACGAAAGAGGAACTTGGCAATCTACGTAAACTAGAAAAGGTTTCTTCTCCATAAAGTGACAATGGGTCAATCGGGTATATTAAAATGACCTCTTAACGTCTATGTTTCCTCACAGAGAAACGTTGGCTCTTTTTTTCATCACACTTATTTATAATTGTTTTCTTTAGAAATGACATCTAGTGGTGTTTTGGACTACAGGTATTCCGTGTAGCTACTTCAGTTTCAATATCCGTCTTTTCATTTCCACTTATACCACAATGGCTAGGTGCCCACAGAAATGAAACTTGTGACCCTTCTCGGTATAAATTTTTAATGCTATGCATATTTTTTTGTATCGGATGTTGGCTGAACACGTTTTTAAAACTGAGAATGAACTATAACGACTCAGTACAGATTATAAATTGTGTTCTTGCGGTAACACTATGTTTAGTGCTTTATCTATTGCTGTTATTTCTGCGGTATATATTCTGGGCATTGAATGAAGTGTAAATCGGAAATCTCCTGTCCTGCTTCCAAAGCTGCGCCGGTAAAACGTCATATAACTCTCTAAAGAATACTATAGGTGGAGTTTCGTATTTCATATATTTGGTGAAGGTTTTATTATTGCATTTTGAAAAAGCAGTGGAATGGAGAGTTGTTAACAGCTTAAGTTAATGAAGCATATAACTGACTCTACTGAAGAATGAGGATGTGTGAGATGAGATTGAGGAAAGGAGTTTGTACGAAATAGGTGGCATGGTTTGACATTTGCCAAAGTATCTTCTTTGATATAATATCATAGAGACAATAGTATTCTCCTGAGCTCAAATGGGATTTCTCCGGCTTCAATTTTAAGGCTATCTATAGAGGTCGATTTGAATGTACCTGTGGCGATTCTTATGGCACTAAATTGCACTGAGTTGAGCATAAGAAGGGTCTTGTCACTGGCAGAGGCATATGCTTCACAACCATAATCTATTATATATCTTATTAAATATCGATAGAAGAGCAGCATGGTGGTTTTATACGCTCTCCATGTAGTGGTACACAAGCTTTGATAAGACTGAAATTATTTTGTTATAATTATTTTTATATGGTTTGCCCAGGATAGACTCCTATCAAAGGTAGGTCCTAAATAGCCTACTGAATCTGGATATTTTATGGTTTAGTTATTTATACAAACAATTTCTGGTATTATCTTAAGCCTCTCAGCGAAAAGTACGTAAGTGAAATACATCATTTTGTTGCAATTCATTAATAGTTTAAAAAAAGTTATTTATATTATAAATCATTTCTGTGACTGCTTTGCCAGAGGTGTAGTCAGTATATTATCCGCATTAAAGATCGATGTGAAATGGAGTTTTATTTATATTGCTTGAGAGTGGTGTCATTGGTCACCTTCTCTCCTCATGTGATTGTCATTAATGTCATTTTTACTTTTTCATTGTAATCAAACTACAAATGTTTTTTATTTTAAGAGAATGTAATAAATAAATAATATTTAAAAAAAATTATATTGAACAAGTCATTTAGCGCTATGTAGAAAAGGAGACCACTCAGTATACCACCTTGGAGGACTCCATTCTCTTGTATTCGTTAGAGAGTTGGTTACCGCATCTCACCATAAATCATCGATTCTCCAAAGAATTATTTTTAAATGAAGCATATTGCCATTTATAATCATTTTTACTAGAGCTTCTACTATATGTGTGAACCATGTGCTGTCAAAGTATGTTATAAATCTAAAAATAAAGCGAGGAGTTTGTACTTTCTTTTAAAAGCCTTTAAAACTGCAGATTCTAGTTGAACTAAATTATCAGTAGTGTTCAGAACACTATTTTTCTAAATATACCACATCAGTCAGTTAGGCACCATTTTTTAAATAATAGTTTAGTTGATGTTTGTAAAATGGGTCAGTGCCAGACAACTCATTTCAGGGCTTATCTTATTTATGGATTGGCACGACAATAGCTCTTTGCCAATCTTCTGGGAAAGTTCGAGAAGAATAGATATGATTTAAAAAATTCTTTATTTTAGCCTCATTAAATATTGATAACATTTTAATCATAGCTATGCATACGGAAACTAAACCTGGTGGAGTGTATTTTCTGCTTCTCAAAACATGGTTGATTGACATGATTATTGAGAAGTGAACTGTGAGGGGAAAGTGATCACTATAGTATGTAAGCTCTTACACAACTACTCTGGGCGCTAATCATTGACTACATAGAGATAGGTCTATTGCACAGAATTTGTCATTACTGTCCGTGTGTTGGGCAAGAATCATGCAATATAATTATCGAATTATGAATCAGATTTTCGATGATTCGTCAACGTTGGTCTATCAAATCACTACCCCAGATTGGATCGTTTGAATTAAAATCACCCATGAGTAAAAATGGAGATGGCAATTGTAAAATTAAGTTCTGTATTTGTTCTACTGAAAATGATGTACCGGGAGGAAGGTAGAGAGAACAAATGGCGAACGTGGAGTGTAAGTAGGCAGTAACCTTAATTACTGGTTAATTTGAGGTATGTTTCTTGAAGACAGATAATTTTGCTTCCTAAATCACTTATTAGTTTCTCTAAATCAGACTTATGTAACAAGATGCTGTTGATATTCCATAACCTTTAAATTATTTAATGTGAAAATGTATTGGCAAGCAGGCAGACAGATAAGCCAGTAAGATAAAATCTTCTATTTTTTTTTTTTTTTTTTTTTTCTATGAAGGTACTGTTTTCGATCTAATGGATCCCGAAGAGGGAATATTTTTTTTTTGTAGAAGAGATTTGAAGATCCGTAGCAGATACAGTAGGGGAGGTGGGCCTCTGCCCGGAGACAGGGACTATCAGGGCGCCTCCACTAGGGAAGGCCCGGGGAAGCGGCGCGAAGTCCTGGTGTTTCAGGATTTGCTGAGGGAGCAGGGCTCGAGCCGGCAGCCATAGGCTTATCAATCAAGGAATCTGTAGCCTGCACAGTTGCAGGTTCTGTTTGAATTGAGGCAGTATGTGTTTTGTAAATAATCTAAAAGGTTATTTCCACCACCAATGAATATAGAACTGTCATACCTTCCATTGTCCGTCTTCATTGGTTTCTGCAAACCATCTGTTGGCGAGCGCTTTCGAACATTGTCCATCTTCTGGCCGAATACATATGTTCACTGTTACTGTCTGTATTCAACTGCGTTTGTATTCATGTGTTAGTTGGGTGTGTCAGGTAAAGCTGTAACGGTTGCTTTGTCGGCGATAAGGTCTGTCACACGTGCGAGTTATAAGGGTCAGAGTCCATTATTCCAGTTATTGGTTGAGGCAGGGATTAGTTGTAATCTCCTTTATTGAAGTGTTCTAAGTGTTCCGAAAGTTTTTTTTGTAAATGTGTTTGTGTTTGTTAGTGTCTGCCTATGGATTATGTTGTCTTATGTCTTTTTGCGTTGTCGGTTTGTGTGTCGTCTGTTCGTTTAGGTTTGTGTGTTCGTTTTAGTAACAATAGCGGTCTAAATATAGTGTCAGATTGTGTGTTGAGTTGTTCGTTAATAATGTTATTGTCAGCGGTCCTTGTTTTGTAGATTTCCATGTTTTCTAAGATGTCCATCTTCCGTCCCTTCTGTTGTTTATGTAGCAACGTCATGGTTGTTTGTATGTCGGTGAGGTCGTGTCCGTTGTCTTGTAGATGGTTTGCGTAGTTGGAGTCCCGTTTATGTCGTTTGTATGACCGGTTTTGAGTTTTCGTTCTGTTTGTCCTACGTACGCTGGTTGCATGTGCATGTCAGTTTGTATACTCCGCTGGAGTTCTATGTATCAGTCTTTTTGTTGTTCGTGTGAAGGTTGCGTTTTAGTGTATTGTCTGTTTTTAATGCTGTGAGTATACCTTCTTTTCTAAATAGGTTTGTCAGTTTGTAAGTTTCAGTGCCTGTGTATGTCATTGTGAATCTATGATTTGCCTGTTCTTCTTGTTGTCTGTTCGTGTGTGTTTTGTTGTTGTATTTCGTAAGTAGTTTGTCTATAGTGGTTTGTTTGTATCCGTTGTTCTGCGCAATTGTGTATATCGTCTGTAGTTCTTTGTCATAGTTTTCTTTTGTGAGTGGGATTGTCTTAATTCGTCGTATTAAATGTCTGAATGCTGCGAGTTTGTGTTGTGTGGGGTGATTTGATGTTGCGTGTATGGTGGTGTCAGTCGCTGTCGGTTTTCTGTATATTCCGTAGGTTAGTCTGTCGTTCGTTCTTGCAATAGTTATGTCGAGGTAGTTGATTGTTTTGTTGTTTTCTTTTTCCATTGTGTATGTGATGTTGGGATGTAAGTTGTTTAGGTCTGTTAATATGTCTTCTCCATTGTCTTGTGAAAGTATGCTAAGTATGTCATCTACGTACCTGAAGTAGTGTTTTATGTTGTATCTTTCTATAAGGTTCTTAATGTGTGTGTTTTCTATATGTTGTATAAAAGTCTCCATTAGTACAGAGGAAGTTGGGTTTCCCATTCCTAATCCGTCTGATGGTCTGTAAAGTTTGTTGTCGAATAAGAAGTAATTCTGTTTCAGTATTGTTGAGGTTATGTCTGTCAGTTCTTCTATGAATTGTTCATCGTAAAGGTCCGTTAGTCCGTTTTTTAGTATGTCTATGGTTTCTGTTATTGGTATGGAAGGGTATAAGTCTTTTATATCGTATGATATAAGCCTTGTCTGTTCTGTGATTGTAATGTCTTGTAGTTTAGTGATCAGGTCTGTCGTGTTCTTTATTGTGTATGTGTTATGTAGGTTTAGAGATTCTTTAATTAGTTTTGCGGAGTGTGTGGCGAGTTTGTATGCTGGTGCCGGTCTGTAGTTTATTACTGGTCATATTGGTATGTTTGGTTTGTGTATTTTCGGTTGTGCTCGTAGCGTTGGTGGTCCAGGATTCATGTTAATGTATTTGAAGTGGGATCCGTCTAGTGTGTTTGGACATCGTTTAATTGTGTTTCGTATTTCTCGTTGGTATGTCTCTGTGGGGTCTGTTTTTAGTTCCGTACAGTTTGTTTGTCTGATAAACTCTTCTGTTTTGTTGTTGTAATCCTGTGTGTGCATAATAACTGTCACGTTACCTTTGTCTGCTTTGGTCAGTGTTAGGTTGTAGTCGCGGAGTTTTTTCTGTATGTTTTTAGTTGTCTTGGTTTCTGTCTGGCTATGTTTAGTTATGTTGTTGGTCAGTAGGTCTGCTACTCTGTGTCTCATCTGTTCTTGTTTTTCTTGTGGTAGGTATGTTATTATGTGTTCTGCGTCTAGTCTAAACAAACATACTAAAACACTTTTTTTTTATTTATTCAGAACAAACACTAGAGCATGAATTCTGATAAAGGGAGTTACAAAAAATTAATGTCAGTTTGACCAGCTTGAGGGAATTTTTTTACAGATTTGAAGAAGTTATACCACAGGTGCCTGTGATATGTCCAAACTTATAACAGTTAAAACACTGCAGAGGTGTTAATATGTAAGGAGTGACATTAAGTTTTAAATGTCCCGTTTTAATAAATGGAGGGAAGTGATATCCACATTTGATCCAGGTGGCCCGTCATCCCCTCTCGTCTTCATGATAGCCCTGAAGATGGCTTACAATATAAGCCAAAACGTCGGCTAATAAAAAATGCACATTTTAAATTGTATTTTTTGGATCAGCCTTGACTCCGAACCCTCCTCCCCCCCAAAAAAAAAATTTACTGAAGGTAAGTGGGGTTTGCAAAATTTAAGAATAAATCTAGGAATAGGGTCTCTCTTCTTATTATTTGTTTCACTTCAACGACTTGTGATAGTACTCAGACAATATTTCAGTTGGTGAAACACACAGTAATTCAGTTGACTATTGAGTATATTAAGCATCTAGTACTATTTATTCTTGGATGTGTTTCAAATGTTAAGGGATTTCGTAAAATGAATTTAAATTCAGTAATTTTATGAGTAATTATATAGAAAGAAAAAATTATGACATTTTTTTAAAATGGTTCCATCTCTAAGTTTTAACTACTTCACCAGCACAAGGATAAAGGTGAGACTTTTTAAGGACTCCTGATTTTTTAAAAATAATGAATCCTATTCTGTAATCTGTAACAGATTTATTGACAGTTCCAGAGAAAATATTCATTCTGATTTAAATACCTTTCTTGTTTTTTTCTCTTGGGGATTGAAGATCCCCAAATGGGACCCTCCATTGCACATTTGAAAAGAGCTACTCTTCCCAAATTATTAAAAAAAACAAACAAAAAAAAAACATACGTTTTGTATGTTCTTCCAAATTCTTGTCAATCCTATTTTCATAAAACTTGACAGTCAACAAATTTACTCCCAAATTACCCATTTGAATTTTATAAACTTTTATTAAGCAAGCGGGNTAAGACGAATATATCGTATTATACTCTAAGGAGCTAACATTGTCGGCTATTTGTTAGACTCTCATTTTTTTCCAATATTTCTTATTTAAATATTGATATTAATTGTGGTTTGTAATCCCGGGTTAAATTTTTTACAAGAAATAGGAGGATTCGATTCCCGGCTCAGGTAGTAAGATCTTACTACCTTTCCCGGCTAAAGTAGTAAAATTTTTTTCTATCTCCCTTTGCATTTCTTGTGGAAAATTAAATGTGTGATTAGATACCAAAATATCATTATTTAAATAAACATTACTATATTATTCTATGAGTGTCTTACTCATTATTACAGATCTACCTATGCCACAGGAATACTAAAATTTAATTGTAGTGTTTTGCTACGAATTTTTTAGTTTTCTTAATCAAAGGCTTCATAAAGGACTTAAATTAAGTAACACAGTAAGCTGGCATGTTGATCATATTATTCTATAAATATCATGGATAAATATTTAATAAAAAGTAATTTAAAGTTAATGATTCTCAGAGCAAAAAAGTAAAATTATATTATTTTTCCAATAATATTGCTTTCAAGAACACATTTCTTTTAGAATGAACACTAAACTTCAGAAACATTTTTCAATTTTGTTTGTAATATTTATTTTTAATAGTTTATAAAAAATATTAGACTTACGATGTGATATCAGTAGAGGCCTCGGTAATGACTTCATCATCCATAGACAGAGCAAAAACTCAGTACAGATTATAAATTGTGTTCTTGCGGTAACACTATGTTTAGTGCTTTATCTATTGCTGTTATTTCTGCGGTATATATTCTGGGCATTGAATGAAGTGTAAATCGGAAATCTCCTGTCCTGCTTCCAAAGCTGCGCCGGTAAAACGTCATATAANGCCTCGGTAATGACTTCATCATCCATAGACAGAGCAAAAAAGCATTGGTATTCATTCTCCAGAAGCTTATAAATCACCAAAATATTGCATTTAGAAACAGCAAGGTATCTGCAAAATAGAATAAATGAATAAGAACCTAAGTGCTTAAATTAGTCACATTTGAAAGTTAGATTAGTGACAAGCCTAAAAAATGTAATGGTTGCATTCAAATACTTTGATTTACAGAAACTTTATGTTGAAATGAATTTCAACACAACAGATAATTATAAAAGTTTAATTTAATTAATGTCTTAATTTGAAAAGAATTGTGTTGACTCTCAATATATTTCAGCATATTTCTCCTAGGAAATCTTTTACAAATATTTTTCATTTGTATACTAAAATGTGTGTGTGTGAGCAAATAAACAGTGTCGTTGAAGACTGTTTGAAGTCTATTTTTGGCCAATGTGAAATGAAAATGACAGAGCGAAACATTTTTAGCTTGATCTCAACTTTCAGAATATATAAAAATATTTAAAAAACACAAAGCAAAACAGTAATTATAGAAATATATTTCCTATAAACAACTATCATCAAGAAAGGGAGGAATCTAAAACCAGTGAATCACCTGATATATTTACTTAAGTTCATAGGGCACAATTTTTGTTCAGAGTCAAACATTACAAACATTTCAGCTAAATTTTCATTAAATAAACAAAATAGACTACAAAATCTTTTTAGTTAAACACACTAAAAATGTGTGATTTTAGTTAAAATTTTAGATAAAAATGACAATTGATTTCTATAGGTTCAACCATTCAACTGTTTAGCAGATAAAATTATTAAACAAATCGTGGAACTTAATATTTAAAAAAATATGGAATATAAACATTTTTTGTTACAATTAATTAATAAGAAAAATTTATTTTTTACTATGAATAACTGTCAAATTGCTTAATTTATGCAGTTTTTTTTAGGAAATATCCTCACTGTTTGAAATTATTTTTAATACCCAGGAAATATGCCAGTAGAAAAATAGGAAAGTAAACAGTAATATGTGTTAAAGGGCAGGTTGAAAAATACAGCCTGAATGGAAAACAAGAGAAAAAACCATATTGTTTGTTGAAGAGTAAATTGGGGCCTCTAACAATTGAAAAACTTACAAGCTCTACCAAATGCTCCTTGGGAATACCAATTTTTTTTTCTAGAAGAGTTATTCAATTAGAACCAATGCCAATGGAATTACATATCTTGGGTTGTATACATATTGTAAGATGGGTGCCAGGGTAGCTCAGGGATCCGTTCTGGTCTAGCGATCCTGACATTGTGGATTCATATCCCGTCCCTGGCCGAGCTTTTATTTATAAATACAATGTAAGAGAATTTAAGCACAATCAGAAATTAAGTGAGGGCATCATTTCTGAACCGTAACAGAAGAGAAAATAGTTATAGGTATTATATATTTTTATTTGAAATTGATTAAAATCTTTTCAAGAAACTCCAACAGTAAAATAAGAATTTGTCTTAGAAACATATTTTGTGAAACTGTTGTGAAAATAAGGAAGAGAAACTGAAAACATTAGAAAAAAAAAAAGCCTTAAACAAACCATATAAAATAAAAAACAAGTGTAGCATGAATTTTTTTTATTGATAACCATGAATTTCTTTTAAAAAGTTCACCCCTATCAGGTCACTGGCAAGCTTCTACCATCTTTCTTCATCAACATTCAGATTGCAAGAAAAGTAATAATTAAAAAAAAAATCAAATTTATAAAAAACTCACTCATTATTGACTGCAATAATTGGTGGAGTCTCGGATTTACATGAAGGAAAAGGGAGAGTGATAGTGCACTTTGTTTTGTCGATCTCAGACACGTCTACGAGAGACAGGCTTAATTTATTGTAATACACAATAAATTTACCATCATTTGCCCAAGTTATGAAGGACCCTCGCTCAAACTCTATAGAATTCCAGTACCAAGCTGGTGCTCCATATGGAAGAGTGCTGCCCCTGGTCCACATAGGTATCCATGTATTTATCTTGGTCCTTATATTCCTAGGACCAATAAGCATTGCTGAAATCACAAATAACAATATTACATTTGTCCAACACAGAAAATGTATTGAAAAACAATAGATTTACCAAAATCCGACATTTTCAATTTCGTGAAGTCGCTATCCCCCATCTCTATCGTCTTTGAGGAACAAGTTCGCCATCCATAGGAAGGGCTCTTTCGGAAACTTCGCCAAATTTGTGCCCACTTACATAACACAGAATTAATATCAACTGAAAATATATTAAAACCATTAGTTTGAAACACAATATGAAATCTGCATGGACAATCAAAAAAAGAAAGAAAAAACTTTTAAACACCCCTCTTTGAGATGCATATGCAAAAATACTCAGGCATTTACTTACACAGACTTATACATGAACGCAAAGAACAAAATATGTTTAAGTTAGCAGTACAGCTATAGTGATATTTGTACTAAGCTTACAAATTTTCTATTGCAGAGAGAAAATCATTTTCATTTTAAACACTGTAGGATTTTTTTGAAGACCGTGTAATAAATTTTATTAATCTATACATGATAATAACTTTAAAGACAAATATAAATTAACTTATTTATATTTAATTNTTATATTTATTTATATAAATAAAAGACAATGTAGGGGGAGGGGGAATGAGTTAGAAAAAAAAATTGAACAAGCATCCTGCAAAATAAATATAGTCCGGTTATCTATATGTCGGACTGCAAAAATAGTTGTAAAAACTTGATTGCTTAGGGAATGTATTCATTTAATGTCCCATAATTAAATAAAATATATGAAATAAAACAAATAATCTTATTTGCTCATACTCAATTTTAATTACAAAAATGAATGAAAAATTTTGGTTAGAAAAATACTCATGCAAAAGCTTGAGATAAAAAATCTCTTCCTTTTCAAACCACAAATACTTTTAGTAGTTGGTGCATTTCAACCACCCAAAATGAACATTATAGAAAGAGAAGGGAAGACCAATTACCCCTCTAAATGCATCACCTAAGCTCCTTATTTTCTCCTTTCTACTCCCCAATATCACCCCAGTAGTTATTCTTCCTATTTTCATATTCCAGTTAAATAAAGTGTACTCCCTCCTACTACAAAATATTTGTTATGTTAAGATTTTGTGAGGACTTTATAATTTGCAGGTATTACTATTATATGTAGGTATAATTGTTAAAATCTTAAGAATTAATAATTAATTAATTATTCATTCTCTTTTCAGCCCTGAAGAAGCCATCACATGATGTGCGAAAGCTCGGCAAAAAAGAACAATTTGACTCGGTCCAACCCGGAAGATGAAATGGTAAATACAATTAATTAATTGTTTAAAGTTCTTGTTTTAATTGTTTAAAACAATTTGGTAGAATACAAAGCACAGGACATTGCACATTAAAATTTGAAAACAAATACTTACTGACAAAGTCTTTTTCTTCCTCAGGTAGGATACCGAAAATGAGACACTGCCTCATCCAAATGATATCAATATTGACAAGATCGAACCATTTTTTTGAGACACTGAAGCATCTACCTAGGTCTTTAACTGAGACATACTTTAGTATCAAGATTTGAACTTCCTCAGGAAGCTGCGGCAAGATATCCATGTCACCACCTCTACTAACTTCAGAAGTCATCTTCTAAAAACAATGATATAATCATATATTGTATTGCATAACTTTTGTTAATATATACTAGAAAGGGTAGGGGGTATTTATAACAGAAATATCGACTACCTAAAAAGTTATATTTTGTCTACCTATTAAAAGAACAATGATTATTGAGCTGGAGCAACATAAATTATGCTGGAATTATCTAAAAAAGTATACAAGTTTGTCTTAAATAGGAGTAATACAAAATTTGAGCTTACGAAAAAACAGCAAATTATATCACAATATTTTATTTTTTGACATAATAAGAAATCAAAAAGGCTTAATTATTGCATGTTTCGATACATTACTCTGGGGAACACATTTCTTGTTAAGTTAGATCTGACACTGTTTTTCACTCAGTGACTTGGCGTCTGAATCTGAGAATAACCTCTGATTTTGTCTATCACGTCAACTTCTTAAACTACAGGATATCTTCAGGAATCATAAAAATCATGCATTTAAAAGAACATAAAGTAAAAACGTACCAAATATACAGTTTACAAAACATTTAATGTGAGTTAAATCAAGTTCATACATACAAAATCGTTTAATTAATGAACAGAACTTAAAAATTAAGATAAAATTTGCGTTTGTAGCTTTTTCTGAAGTGTTTAGTTTGTGCACATTCGCGCTTGATACTCCAACAATAGTCAGCCATCATATGTACGTCCCATCTTCCTTGTTACCTTGCTTCCATGACCCTCAAATCTTGATGGAAACGCTCACCCTGCTCATCACTCACTGCACTAAGATTGTCCGGGAAATTAGCAAGGTGGCTGTGTAAAAAATGCAATTTAATGTTCATGTTGCAACCTAGATTTTGGAAGCTTTACAAGAGTTGCTGGAACATATCGGAGTAATTCAATGCTCGTGTACTTCCAAGAAACAATGTTTTTGAATGCCATGTCCGTATTCCCCTTCTCCCAAAGAGAGAAATTCATTAAAACTGGCACGGGGACTTCGGCTGAATGCCGTACTGGGCGTATAGCTGACGGTAAACTAGGATACTCTATTTTACATTTACAATCACTTGAAAGATCTTTGGGCTCGCGCCAAATCATTGGTATACCATATGGAATCTTAGCACGCGTTCCCTTGGTCCACATCCGTAAACCCTCAACATACTGTTTACACACTTTATGAGGTGCCCATGCTTTATCTTGATCACCAAGTTTCACTTTAAAATAGGCAAAATATGCTTGTCTGACAAATATATTGATGTTTGTCCTTTGACTGGGAATAGTAAAACTGCCACATATATAACAAAACGAATCGGGGCTGTTTTCGCACTTTCGAAGAGTAGGAGCAGAGGTAGCCATAAGGAAACGTTTCAGTTCAAACACACTATGTAGTTCTGTACACTTCCGTAACTAAATACTGCTTACCGACACACAACGTTTCAACACAGTATAACTAAACAGGAAGGTCTAGACCAGCACGCGCCCCACCCACATAGAAATCGAACATGACCCGATAGAAGAAAACTAAAAACAGTTTTGAAACCAGCATGTCTAATTCTATATAAAACAGCTAAAAAAAATCTAACTCAACAGAAATTAAATTTCAAATTGTTCCCCTGTTTTATCCATTGTACAATTTGTATAAAATTATATAATTACTCAACTAAATCCACTATTAAGCACTCCCCTAGTACCATGAAGAGTTCACCAATGGAATTCCATTCTGTCATTTAATAATATTTTTAAAAATAGTAAGCCAGAAACATTTCTTAAGGAAATTTGCCTCACACATATCACATTTTACAGTAAAATTATATTTTCAACTAAATCTGACACTTGACTTATCCTTTTGACATAGGGTCTTATTTATTTTAAGTTGAATATTATAAGCTGTGAAAATTAACCAACTGAAACAATGTGAGTTTGAAATCATCACTTTGAGGGACAAATGATGGAAAATGTATATAATTAATGAAAGAAAAAAATACAGCATTCAAAATGTTTCTTAGGGTGAAAAGTTTATTTTGAAAAATCCGTTTAGTACTTTTTAGTTTACAATTTTTGTAATTCTTACACAAGGGCAAGGAAGTGAATAAAAGTAAATTTATGGTAATTAAATTCCCTTATAATAATGCCCTATCGAACAAAAACAACATTTTTACAAGGATAATCAAAAACTAAGAGAAAAACAAATATATTTAAAAGCTCAAGGCGTTTTTTCAAAACTCCACCAATCCTAGATAAATAAGTGTAATGATTTAGCTGTCAAAGGAATATATATGTCTGTTCTAAGATGATTTTAGTTGGGGTTCGGTCGAGGTAGATCCAAAAAACACAAATAAAAAAATGTATTTTTTTAATGAAGGATTATCTGCCAACGTTTCGGCTTACACTGTAAGCCATCTTCAGGGCTGTAGAAATACAATGTCATGAGAATACAGTAATATTTGAAATTAGTATAATAGAGAATTATAATATAATGTGATATCAAGAGTATGAAAGTATAAAGCTGTGTAAGACAATTAAAATTTTATGAAAACAATATTGAAAAAGAACCAATTTGAAAAAAAAAAACATGCAAACAAACAACTAATTGACAAGAAAAAATTGAAATATCATTAAAGCAGTAATTTGCCACACCTACCTATCATGAAGATGAGAGAGGACGTCCTGTCCCTAAGTTCACATTTCCATGACTGAACATTATGAATTTGTTTTGAGTTATGAAGTAGAAAGGGGAGTGGGGGTAGCAGGTACAAGGCAGGCGGAAGGTGTAAATGGAAAGCGGCCTGTTACAAGAGAGGGCAATAAAAGGACAAAGGAAAAAAAGGGAAGGGTATTATTGGGAATAAGTGACTTTGGAACTGAGAAAAATGTTTTGACAGGTTTATTGAGACGGAGGGTTGTTGGTTTTTAAAATGTTAAAAATGTTAGAATAAGTTGAGGAAATTTGTTCTATGTCTGTTCTGTCGTTAACTGGATAGTGTTGTAAGTTGATGTGAACGGTTTCAGACAAAAGACGTTTGTGTTGGTAGGGTTCAGTGGAAAGAATGGTTAAGCTGTCGAAGTCAAATGTGTGTGCTTCATGAAAAACATGTTTGGTGAGGGCAGTTTTTATTAGTTTATTCTTGATGTCATTTTTATGGTTATTAATTCTGCGGGAAATCGGGTTTTTTGTTTGTCCAATGTAAGAGCCTTGGCAATGTGGTGTGGAACAGGGAATTTTATAGACGACATTAGTTCTGTTAGGAAGGGGGATGGGGTCTTTGAGGATGGTGTAAATAGATTTTAACTTGTTATTGGTGGAAAAAGAAAGCTTGAGGTTGGGAAAAGTTTTTTTGAGGGATTTCTTAATATTTTCAGACAGATTTGGAATATAAGGAAGAGAACGGAAAACAAGGTCGTTATTTTGGGGGAGGGGGATAGTTGGAGAAGAGGAAATAAAAAATTCTTTAAAAAGTTTTTTAATGGTGTGGGTAGGGAAACCATTGGACAGGAGGATGTCAGTAACACGTTTTATATTTTTTCTGTGGAAAGTCTTGTTAGAGAGTGTTAGTGCTCTGTAGATGAGGTTTTTGGCCACATTAATTTTTTGATGATAAGGGTGAGATGAGTTAAAATGGAGGAGACGACCTGAGTAAGTATGTTTAGTATACCAGTCAGTGGAGATGGAACCATTGGTGTTACGGATGATGAGGGTGTCAAGAAAAGGAAGTTGATAATCAGATTCCTTTTCTATGGTAAATTTCAGTCGAGGGTGGTATGAATTAAATGCAGTAAGGATTTGGGGGATTTTTTCGGGATTGAGGATGAGAAAAAGGTCGTCAACATATTTTTTAAGGAAGAAAATGTCGTTGTGTGACGGGGATAGAGTCGAGGAGGTCGTTTAGGGTGATGTTAGAAATATCGGGAGCAAGGTTATTTCCCATAGCCAGACCGTTAATCTGGTTGTAGTATTTACCTTGGTATAGGAGGTACCCGGAAGTACAACAAAGGGAAAGGGACTCTAGGTAAGCCGACCGGGATAGTGTAGTATGGTCACGGATGGTATTCCAATTTTTATAAATTATTTGGAGGGATTTGTCTATAGGAATGTTAGTGAAGAGGGATTCGGCGTCAAAGGAGCAAAGAATGTATCCTTTAGGCATAATTAAGGATCTACCTCGACCGAACCCCAACTAAAATCATCTTAGAATAATATCTACGGTCAACAAACTCTCTTTTTGTATATATGTCTGTGTGTGTATGTGTTCTATGAGTTGAAATATTTAAAATAAAAAAGCAAAATCAGCATTTCAGCTTATTTTAGAAAACTGCTGGATGAATTCCATAACTCCTAAAATAGGACGAACGAGGTTTCTCAGACAGATCAAAATAAAAACCGTTCACTTTCCTATTATTAGATAATACTTAGGATGCGTAAAGTGTAATTTTCTAATATTTTTTAAATCAATTTTTGAAATAGTTAAACTGAATTCTGTACTTAATATACCTTCTACAAATTGGATGAGTTTGTTACTGACAGAAATCAGTAATTGTGGTTTGAGGGTAAGAGGGGGATTTAGTCTCTGTTACCATTAGTGTTAAAAAAAATATGCTTAAAACAAAATGGGTGTAAAATTAAATCCTATGAAATGTGTTTACTAACTCAGTAAAAAAAAATTAAAAAAATAAAATAAAACGAATATAAAGAAAGATATGTATGAATGCAATTTCGAATGTTTTGCGTGTCCTCATATTTTATAACATTGAAAACAAATTAAGTACTTTGGCATAAATTATCATTACGAATAAAAATCCCACTACAATGGACATAGCCCGTCTGCAGGAGTTCGGTATACTTAGAATAAATTATGTATCCTTCTCTTAAAATTAAATTAATACTAATGGCTTTACTCACTAGCACAATCTTATTTTATTTAACTTTTATTTATTTATTATATTTCTGTTAATATAAAAACATTTTGTAATTTGATTGCAATGAAGAACAAAATAAAAAGAAAACTAGTAAATGACAATCGCATAAGGAGAGAAGGCGACCAATGACGACTACACTCTCAAATTTATTATAAGCTACGTGCCCATCTTCGTTTGAGTCTAATAGGGGTGTTGTAGGGGTTGGAGTCGGAGGACAGGGTCTGTGCTAGTGGATTAGGATGATGTGGCCTAGCACAACTATATAATACGTTCTGAACTATAATATTGTTTATAAGCCAACACTATGGCCATCTTTCTATTGAACTCCTTGGATAATTAAACGAATTGTTTTAATTTTGAGACATAATGATAAATTGATAATTAAAATATTTTATTAAGAGCCCTCTATAAGCATTAGATTTTTACTGATAAAACTTCTTCCAATTTTTCCTATTGAAATACTCTACTATGCTTGACTCCTCCATACTTTCCTGAATTTACATAAAACAGGACATTTTACCATGAAATGAGTGAGGTCTTCTCGTTCCCATAGGTTACAAAGGCTACAATTATCTTTTATGGCTTAAAATTTACATTTATTAGATTCCTTCTAGCTTTAATAAGACCAAGATAGCTCTCGTCAGTTATACATTTACCGTCGCTTAAGTTAGCATTAAACGTCTTATACAACAGGTTGAAAGGTAAATTTACTCTTAGCCCCTAACCACATGTTGCTTACCTGTTTTTCTCATGAAATATACGACATTATATTTCAACAGCCCTGAAGATTGCTTAAGATGTAATCCGAAACGTCGACAGATAATGAAAAATACACTTTTTAAAATAGCATTTTCTTTTTTTGCATCAACCTTGACCGAACCCTAACAAATTCTCTACTAATAGTAGATGTTTATTTGTCGGAGAGTTCAACACTCTCCATTTGTATCATTGTCTACTTATAATTTCCATAGTAAAAAAACAACAACTCTGCATTTCAAACCACTAACAGTTTACTAGCTTGCAAAAATGCATCTCCCAACATGAATACGCAGGTCTCTCTCAATGGAGTATCAGTTCCTACTGTCAACCAGTAGCAGTTCCTGGTCCACTTTGCAATCCTCATTAGTGCAACAGAACCTGGATCGCTGCAATGTTCTTATGACATGCATAGCCTTTTCAAATGTGGCGTACTCTCCAGTGAATATAACAGACCACAATGCGATAATAAAATATCAACAGTAACGAAGACAGCAAATTCGAACATTAACTTTTTTCTCCCCACAAATATTTTACTTAGAGCCCTTTATACTTTTACGCCTTCGAGAAACTCTCGTAATGAGTGAGGATTTAGAGGCGTACGTCCACTGCGACAGAAATAACACATCAGTATGAACGTACGCCGCTCGCCGAGACCAAATAGTTACTCCTCGCATTGCACACGATGAAGAAGTAAAGCATCTAGCGAAAAGACCAATTATCAGCTGGAAAACTGAAGAGATAGT